>JAOEGS010006554.1:0-21080 GCA_025447755.1 Corythornis vintsioides | reverse complement strand
ACAAGAGGTTTAGGGTCAACACAAGGAAGAACTTTTTCTCAGTGAGGGTGACAGAGCTCTGGAACGGGCTGCCCAGGAGGATTGTGGAGTCTCCATCTCTGGAGACACTTAAGACTCGCTTAGATCTGTTCCTGAGTGACTTGGTCTAGGTGATCCTGCTCTCGTGGTGGGGTTGGACTGGATGATCTTCTTGGTCCCTTCCAACCCCTAATATCTATGAATCTAGTGCCCTCAAATAACACACTGTAATCATTATTCCTGCCTGACTTTTAATAACTAACTGAAAGTTAAAAACACATAGAAAACAAGAACTACTTTAGATTATCATATTGCTTTTATAATTTTGTAATAAATTATAATTCTGTTCACATACGGGATGTGAAATAGTTGAAAATTGGTCCCGTAAATCCTTCTTGTGAAGCTTGATCCTTCAGAGGAGATAGCAATGGTTCCAACTCTTCTATTTTATATAGCCCAGGAACTTCTCCTATTTAAATAATTTGAGATGTCAGATAAAATACAATGTAATACTTGAAATCCCTTTGAAGCATTCCCTTGAATCCTCTGTATAGAGAGTTTGAATATGGCAGCATTCACCTCCACTTCCATGAGTATCATCCCATGTTCTTCATAATTCTTTTCATTATATCATTAAAATGACAGAAGAAATTCTAATGATTCCATCTAACAACCTACTTTGTTTATATTACTGAAATATACTTGAAAAACTCTTTCAAATCTACGTAATGACACAATACTGCACACAAAAAGAATTAAACCTAACTTTATCACACATTAGAAAACAGAAACATCGAAATGAGTAGTTATCTAGGTCCTTAGACATAGAGATTTAATACTGGAGGATGACAATCTGATACCATGAGGACACTTGGATTATCACCTGGAAGATAGGAAAATCTGGTGCTCTTATCAATCTAGTCTTAAACTACTGCATTTTAAAAAAAACCAACCAAACAAAACATTTTATAAGTTAAATTCAGTCCTTCAAATGATCCCATCGATCAAGGAAAAACGCTAGATAACAAAATTAAGTCACTTTCATTATTGTTACTATTTATCATGTTGGTACTTACAGAAAAATGGACTTGGCTGTGTTCCTTTAAGTAATGGACTCAGTCTATACATTCTAGTACAACACTGGGACATAATTCCATTTTGAATTTTATTAGAGAAGGGAAGCTAGAGAATATATTATCATTTTGTTCTTACAGAATTAAAAGAACTCATTTGAAATAGGTTACTTCACTTGCAACTTTGAGGAACTTAAATCCCCCATACTGAAGGGTAGGTTAAAGGATAGCTAAGTGACCTTCAAGTCAGTTTCTCGTGTACAAGCACTCTAGATAAAACAATGTAAAATGCTAACAAATACTTTTTGTAGAGACATAACATTACAAAACATCAGCTAATTCTGTCTCGTTTAACTAACTCTATGTTGTAAAAGTATTGCCATAATCTTTTTCTACTTGTCTCACCTGAAGACAGTAAACTGTTGATCATCTCAAGGAACGTGGAATGAACAAACTGATAGTCTTCAAGCAGCAAAATCACCTTCTGTGCTTCAATACCTGCAAGCTCCATCACCTAAAAACAGAGAAGATATTTAAATCTTACTATGTAGAATATATGTATTGTTCATAAGAGAATTTAAATCTTTATTGTATATCACATACTATACCACTACTATACTACTATCTACTATTATAACGCTGTTATTATACTACTATAAGACTATAAATTTACAAAGATTACTACATGATTCAGTTATACGAGATATCAAATATAAAGAGCTTTATACTTAGATGAGTACAGCTTGGTAATGAAAAAAAAAATCAAATACATATTTATTTACAATAGTATATTTATGTTCCACATTTTTTTTTGTGGGCTGAGCTCTAGAATTTTATTTAGCCTTGCTGAAGGTATTGAGAAATTCCTGATTCAAGATTTGCATTTGTTTTTAAATAATGTGCGGTTTCATCAATCACTAAAATTTTACTTGATTCAGCTACTACCCTATTACCTGGCAGACCACAGTAGAGACATAAAATAAATATATATACAAATATGAATATACATAGACAAAAAAACCCCTTTCCAATATTGACATCAGTTTAGAATTTATGAAGTAATCAACACTCATAAAAACAGCTCCAATCACAAAAAAGTGGAGTTGCAGATAATTACTATAAAGAACTTCTTTAAATCTACTTGTTTCATTTTGACTGTTGACATTTTTCTTTTCTTATGTCTCATATGACACTTCCATGTCCTTCAAGTCCTTTTTTTTTTTTTTTTTTTAAATAATACACCCCTAAAACACTACAAAATAAAATACACTGAGTGACTTACATATTTAAGATCATTTTTGAACTGCTTCAGCTCATAGCCTCTGGAAATTTTGGGAGTAATCAGAACAGCTCCATGCATATGACTAACTAAAGAGGTAACTGTTCGACGACCTACACCACTCCGTCCTGCCAAAAGAAGTGATCCTCCAGGAAAACTGAGCACTCTGTCCACTTTAGACATATAACTGAGGACTTCCTGGAAAAGTAAAATCTCTATCTCTTTTTTGTCTTGCCCATAATGAATAATACCCTATTAAAAAAAAAGAAAAAAAAAATGTGTTCACTACTAATAAATAAAAGCAGTAAGAAATGAAAGCATCTAACAAAAGTTTTCAAAAGAAGGGCTTGAAAGCTTAAGAACATGCTGGTACTCCTAGTAAATAAGTTATTTATGTGACAGAACTTAGATGCTTTGCCAGCCATTTACGATAATGAACAGATCACATTATCTTCAGCACCAGGATACTCTAGAAGTCTTTGGTATAATGAGATAGAAATCTACCACAAAATTAATTAAAATTAAATAAAGGACCAGAATAGAGTCTGAGCTCTTAATACAGATTAATTAATATATAACTTAAAAGAGTGTTTTAAGCAGCTACTTGCAGATTATGGAATTTCCTAATGAAACACATATAATAAAATATTGTAAGATCAAATTCTGGCCTTGTTATACTCAGTAACATCTCATATTTGAAGAATAGTGTAATCGTGTCATCAGAAAAATATCTCTGATTAGCGAGGTTATTGAACTTCATCTTTTCTCATATAGACTGTTGGTCACAAGGCGTCAGTTAAGTAAAGGGAATAGTTTCCCATCTATAAGAGCATTCCATCAAACACTACTTAGAGGAGATATCTCAAAGCACTCTTCCTGAAAATCAGTCAACCTAGTAGACTTAACAGATTTGCATTTCTTCATCAAGCTAAATTTTTGTACTTCACTGTTTAAAAGCATGCCAAATTTCCAAACAATGCAAGTGAAGTTCTTTAAATAAAAAATAGATTAGTAAATTTCAAATTCAGAAAGAAAACATTTAATAAAACACTTTGCTAGTGTCTAGAGTAATTGCTGTGAATCCTTGCTGTGTATATTCTTCAATATTGTCTCACTTTTTGAATAATATCTTTCAGGTCTCCTGAGTTTAGTCTGCCAAGTGGCTGCCCATACGGTAGTAGTGCCTGTCCTGGTGTGATGTATGCCTCTTGATAAGCTCCCCAAGTTACATAGAAGATATCTGTGAAAATAAAAAGAAATATTTGAAAGTTTAGGTGCTTAGCTCATATGCTACCTGACTTGTTAAGACTGATTTGATTAGGCAGTTCCTAAACAAATATTTCAAGTTTGTATAGTAAGCCCCAAATGGTTTACCTGCCATATTGTCCAGAACATCTGAGCCCCAGTCACCTTGAAACACTTTCATCAAAACATTATCAAATACATATAGTTCTTTCATGCTAACAATTTTGTCACGGAACAAACGATGTGCTTCATAAGCAACAATTTCCAATACATAGTCTGCAGTTTGTATTGATGATCCTACAAAAATTAAGAAGAGATGTAACCTTATATATTTATAATAAATTTTACATTTCTCAAATTTTCAATTTAAAAATATGAGTATGTGAAAATATGAGTAAGTTGAAAAAAGAGTAAGTGAAATTACATACCAGCAGGAAAGCATCAGTAGGGAAGAAATAAGAAAAAAAGTAAATATTATTAAGTTGGTTTTAGTAATATCTTTATGGATCATTACAACATAAAATGAAACATTCTATTAAAACAAGTTCTTCATTTTATTGACAGCACTCTAATGAAAGTGAAGAAGCTGTTGCACATAAAGTAAAAATTAAAAGAAAAAATTTCAGGCAGTGAAAACAAGAAAATCCAGGAGACTCTTTTAAAGGGAAAAAGAGAGATTGATAACAAATGCTAAAGCAGCAATATCCAGTCTGTATTATAAAAATGCCTCTAGAGAATAAAAAACTTCCATAATCTTCACAAAAGAAGGTAGGTGAGATGAATAAATAACATGTTATATTGTTCATCATTAAAAAAAAATGTATGTGTATGTCACCTTCAGATAGAACAATGAAGTCCTTAAATGTCAGTATAGCTTTTCTGACCTCATTCAAGTTACGTTTATAGCATCTAATGACCCCAGAATATTTTCTTGGAAAACAATGGAAAAAAAAATGGAAAACAAGCACAATATTCTTATATTTTCATATTCTTTAAGCAGCTCTCTATGTAACCCTTTAATTAAAAGACTAAAACAAAAAAAGGAGTAATTGCCCAAGATCTAGTAATAATAACAATTTCCGAGATAAAAACAAAATTAGAAAGACGACTGTGCTATTTGGAAAAACCCACAAAATTTAATACCTTTACAGATGTCACCATTTCTAAGATTAAGATGATCTTTAAGACTATCCTGTAATTATCAAGCATTTCCAAATTGTGAGAATATTTAGGCTCTTATATAGATTATTTGTAAACTATTTGTAAACTTTTATACAGACAATATAGTTTTAAAGATGCTTTATAGATGTTTAAGGTTGGTTACATTCTTTTATTAAGGAGGTCATAGTGATGTGTTATCAGCTGCAGTTCCACAGTCACCACCACATCAGGTTTATAAAACCCGGTATAAAAAGAATAAAAGGCAAGTTTCTAGGACAAAAGGTATGCTCAAAAACACTCCAACCCAAAAACCACAAAAATCCAGAAAAAAAGAATGGTGGGAAAGAGGGGGTGCACTTTAAGTTCCCACAGCAGAAAATGCAGTTCCAACCTACTGACTTCTCAATCTATAAATAGCTTCTACACATATTTAAAAATATCACTGTAGTTTTTAACTTGTTTACTATATGTTATAGAATAACTCTTAGGCATTTTTTCCCTCTACTGGGAGCTCCAAGTAGCATAGCTGAAGGACTTGCATGCAAAGTCAACAGTAACACTGACATCAATAATAATTTAGGCAATTTTAGAACTGTATTGTTAATGAAAACCAGGTATGTGACTTACCACCTGCTAAATCATATCTGAATAAACCAAGAACCCACTGAGTAAGAATACATGGTGTAAAAAAGTAATGACTGTGATCATCAACTGTGAATTTTGCTCGTACCTAAAATAGAGGGGAAAAAAAAAAATGTTTTAAAATATAAACCACTTGGAAATGTAGTTGGTTGGGGTCTTTTGTTGTTTTGTTTTGTTTTTTTTTTCTAAAATGCCAGCTAAATGAGTTTTCTATTTGGTCTACATATTTAGGTATTTTAGTAATACATTCTAGTTTTTTTGAAAAGTGCATAGATTCATTGTTTAAATATAGCTTGCTGACCATATAAAATTTCATTGTAATTAGAACATTTCTTCTGTACTATTTTTGATACAAAGAATCACATAGGTCACCTAGGCCTGCAGTATTATTAGACAAAATACACAATCTTTTTAAAGCTGTATCAAATATAAAATGCAAAGGAATTATAAAATTGTAATTAAAACTACCTAAATCACTAACAGTCACTACAAAAGGCTTCTTATAGAAATACTAACTCTTCCTCTAGAGAGGATATTTGAATTTACAACTGTATCTTTATTTCAAACAATAACCACCTTCAGCAGTTATTTGGTCCTAGTGTGGTGAGATCTAAACTTAAGTTGTCTTGGAATATGTTGACAATATCATATGAAACTCCTGCTAACTGGTACATGCCCACATTCCATTCATAAAAATTGGGTTTATATCATGGTTCTGTCCAGATGGGGACATGAACACCTTCTTGGAAGGTAGAGTACGCATTTAACCACCACAGAACCCACCCCAGTAAGGCTATGTTCGTCATCACGATAAAGAAAAGCAAATACTTAAGTGTTTTGCTAGATAGAAGTCCGTAACATTTTGTGTAGGAGGATAAAATTAATCCATGCTTCTGAACACCTATTTTTTAACAGTGTACAAATTTAATAAATAGTCCTTGATATGTATAAAGGACTCTACTCTCATATCTTCTTTATTCATAACAGCATCCAAAGTATCTGAGCACATAACAGCCTTTTAATTACACTGTCTCCTCATCCATTAGGTAAGAAATCACTACTATCCACATTTTATAAATCAGGAACCGAAAGCATAGATGGGTTAAGATGTTTGCCAAAATCATGCAATAAATCTTTGGGAAAGCAAGAGCACTTACTGCTCGCTCTGTTCGCCTCCAATACGCAGGATACTCTGCAAATAAGTGGTTCTAAAATTCATATCAACATTATGAAAAAAGATATAAACTGGGATTTTAATATTGATAAGCTATTTTTATTCTCTTGTAAATATAAAAAGCTAATTATCTAAGAAAACCCAACAAAACAACAAACACATGAATTCTCCATCTCCCTGAAAAAATAAATTGTTTACATACCTGTTCATATACATGAACCATAGATCCTGCTAGCTGATGTATTTTTGCTAAAGAACCCCAAACAGGGTGATTCTTCAGGTTTTTCTGTAGTACAGGTTCCAAGTATGCACTATAAATAGTTTGCAGTTGATCTCTTTCTGGATAGCTACAGACAGGAAAAAAAAAATCATGATGGTCTATCACTGTTAATGTTTTTTATTTAAAAGATTCAAAATTATATACAATTACTGAGAAATTTCAATAAATATCATCACCATCTAGCAGCTAAATAAACTCATTATTTTATTGCAATAGGCCACCATCAGGAATTTTCTAAATACATCTGTAAATGTGTTCAAACTTCTAAATTTTTCTAATTTTATAACCCAACAGCACCTTAACATGAAGTTTCAGAAAGCAGTTCAGTGAAAGCAAAATCATCAAACAGGAAACATATTTAAAACACTTAACTATTAACAGATTAGTCCTTAGCTAGTTCCTAGTGCCAAGAGGCATAAAACAGCAGAAAATCTGAAGCTCCCAATCTGTTAGAAAAAATTAAATACCAGAGCAGTCACATCTTCATAAAAACCAAATTGATCAAGGAGTCTATAAACAGAGGCTGAATCTGAGTTCTGGGAGTCAAACTATTTTCCACATACTTACTCAATTGCACAGAGACGAACAATAGAAGTAAATCTGGAGGTAAGTTTATGTCTCCCTAATGTTCCTCCAGCAGACATGGAAGCCACAATTTGGATGTTTTCTAAACCAACCCATTCCAGATTTTCATCATAAAATCCTTGATATGTAAGAACCTTTAATAATTAAATAAATATTTAATTAAGAGAAAGACAACAGAGTACTGAAAAAATAAACAATTAGTGAGAAGTATACCATTATTACTGTTGTCTTCATTGCTAGAGGTGTACTACTCCTCCCTTCTTGGTGTCAACTCCAAACTTGCTGAGGATACACTCTGCCTCATTGTCCAGGTAATTAACAAAGATGTTAAAAAAGGTACTGGCTTCCAACTAGAATGTGCCATTGATGACCACCCTCTCAACCTGGCTGTTCAGCAAGTTTTCATCCCACCTTGCTATCTGCTTATCCAGCTTATACACTGATAGTAGTGTTTCTGAGGATCTTTTGAGAGACAGCATCAAGAGCCTTAGTGAAGTTTAGTTTAGACAGAAGGCTGTTGTGGGGGACAATGTCCAGGTAGATTATACCCACTGCTTTCCACTTGTCTACCTGCTCTGTCAGTTCACTATAGAACTTTATCAAGTTGGTCATGACTGGCCCTTGGTGAATCCATCCTGATTAATTCCTTGCCATTCATATGCCTACTGCATTATGACCCACTGAGGAAAGCACTGTCTTAATTTACTTGTGCATATAAGCCAAATAAAAACAATTAATTTCTAGCTGACACCTATATATTCAATGTACAAACAAAACTATTGTCAATAACAGATGCAGGATGTTAAATCAGAATACTACATACACTATTTCCAGAGTACTTGAGTTACTTTATAAATAACAGACATAAGTGTTCACCTGTTGCAGAAAAGCCACAATAGTACTTGTTCCCCATTTATCAGGTTTGGGTAGATTGATATCCTTTACGTACAAAACAAGCTTTTCACAGTCCTTTGGTCTGTATACTCGCCCAGTATTTGTACTGATCACAATGCAAGTTTGACTTAATTTTTGTAGAAGGTGTTGAGAAGTAGTTTGTGCACTGCAGTGGATGGTAGCAATCTGAGTGGATCGGAGTTGAGAAAACGCATAATGAAGCAGCATCCTAAAAAAGAAAATGCATACATACATATAAGTAATACAAAAATGCATTAAATACTGAATATTCAAAGATACTGTACAGTTTTTGAATTAAATGCGTATTACATACTGCATTAAAATAATACATGAATACATGAGGTTTGCTGAATTGAGCTTTCTTGTCTTTAAAGCTGTAATATTTTTGATTCAAGAAATTCAATAAATGTAACATACAGCTACAAAAGAAATACCTAGTCTAAATATCTGGTTTATATTCATCCATCTCACCTAAATATGGAATCTAAGATAGGCAACAGGATGAACTAAACTCAGTTGCCCACACACAGGCATCTAGTGCCTCTTGAGATGAGACTGGATATTTTATGTGCCTTTCAGCTCTCGGTCCATGAGACCACAGGTTTTCCAAAGGTCCTGTTTCACATCTAAATGCCTCATTCAGATGTCTGAGATGCACAGTGGCAGACTGAACTTTTCATACTTTTCCCTGTAAAACTTTGTAAGAATTGACCTACTTGTCACTACAGGCAGCTTGTTTCATTAGTAACCTAAACAAGTGATATTCTAGTAGACAAGGCATATGATAATAGCAGACAGTCTTAGATAAATACATTATAACAAAATATTATAAATATTGTCACATAGCTAGAAGTGTATTTTACTAAAAATAGGAAATAATTTTTACCCCTTTCCACATCCTTCAGGACCCACAAGAAGAAATGGTTGCTTATTGTTAAAGTCTAGCCAGGGTCTAAAGTAATTTAAAGCTCTTTGTATGTCTGGGGTTTGGATGACAGGAAGCTTTTGGAAATTACTGAAGTCATCAGCTGTTAGATTTTCCATTTTTTTCAGTTGATACAGCATTAGCTGTCCAGTGTCACTGTCATAATATGTGTCCAGGGGTTTCCTCGGATCTGGTGGAGATTCTTGTGCCCAGCTGAAGACCTTTAAAAAAAAAATTAAAAATAAAAATAAAGCTTCTTCTAATTTCAAACTCCTAATGACAAGATCTACAATTTCAAGCTTATCTAAACAATACTCAAAGAATACTCCTGTAAATCAAACTTTTAATTCCTCCATTTGAAAATTCAATCATGTTACGCATATGCTTTATGACAAGTCCTTAACTAACCAGTAACATATTATATATTACTATTCCACATATTATTTTTTCATAATATAAAGAACACAAAATAAACTGTACTGAGCAAAGCTTTTATATAAACTTTTTTTTTTTTCACAGTAGGCAACATCATAATAATCACAAGGACAAGACTCCTTCATAAGCACCAATGGCTTACCATCTGCCCTTTATATATGTTATAGCTCCAGGATGTCCTTAGGAAAGAACTATTTCCTTCTCTCCAACACAAAGCCCAAGTGTGATTGTGGAGACAGTAATCTCAAGGGACAGCCTTCTGCAGACACTATGGGCCAGTATACCCACTTAGTTTTTCAACACTATTTCTCAGTCAACTGAGAAAACTATCTACAGAGACATGCTTGTGCAAACACTACATAGCCTCAAAATAATGCTTTAAGTACCATTCCCTGGTGAGGTGCAACAAAGCCCTCACAGTAATATTACAAGCATTCTAAATAAAAAAGAAAACTAAAATAAATAATAATATCTTTGTAAATCTCTATTTGATATATAAAAAACATATACACACACAGAGTCTGCTTAGTGGATCCTTGCCTAAAACACTATGGACAGAGATTATTCTGTATGTCTTGGTGTAAGCAGCAAAGGATTGCTAGCTGGGCTGGATACACTTAGAAGCCTATCAGTGACATATGAAACATACCTTTACTTCTCAGATATTTCCCTATAGACAACAGAGTTTGAAAATAAATTAGAGCACAGATATTATGTTACATTGCATTGTAAAAAAAAAAAAAAAAAAGAAAATAATTCCTACTACATATACTGAGAAAATTTTAACAAATTGCTGAAAAAGATTACCTCTTTTGCAAATTCTTGTCGTGATTTCATGTTGAGATTGCCACCAAGACCATGTAGCAAGTTAATAATAAACTGTCCATGATCAGTACAGCCATGAAGATGAGACAGTCCATTCATCACTGTTCCAACTAAACTTGTTTCTACCACCAAGTCATTCTGTAAATTGCAAGTTGTATTACATTCAAATATATTAATAAAAATAAATGTGATGTAGTGCTAGCAGACTATTACTCATTGCTTTTTGACACTTCCACAAATTATGCAAGACCTCAACACTGCTGTTGTTCTAGAAAATTCACTTAACATGAAATAATTTTTAAGCGTTGATTTGGAAGTTTTAGTGCAAGACTACATAGCGATGCAATTTAAGATAAGCAATCAGAATTTTCCTTACAGATGCTGAGAATCTATACAAAATCAACATAGAATTATTCCAACCCCTAACATTCTGTGATTCTGTGAGTTGGATGGGACCTAGATCATCTAGTCCAACGCCCCTAACAGAGCAGGATCACCTAGACCAAGTCACCCAGGAATGCATCCAGACGGGTCTTGAATGTCTCCAGAGAAGGAGACTCCACAACCTCCCTGGGCAGCTTGTTCCAGAGCTCTGTCACCCTCACTGTGAAAAAATTTTTCCTTGTGTTTACCCTAAACTTCTTGTGCTCCAACTTACTCCCATTGCCTCTCATCCTATCACTGGATGACAATGAGAAGAGTCTGGCTCCATCCTCTCTACACTCGCCTTAACATATAGAGACATAACTGTATACTGAAAATCCCTCTCATGAATGGATTCTTTACAGATTTTGCTCTTTAGCACCAAAGGAGATATGTAGCCTCAGGACCTATGTCTGTGGTTTTATCTCTGTATATACCTGAGGATACTTTAAAAGTATAAAAGTCTGACAATTTATTAAGTATTCAGTTACTGACCTTCTTCACAACCCATTTTAAAGCCTTTTCAAAATAGTCCCCAATCCACTTTTCAAGATTGTATCTGTACTCTTCAGGCTGACTTCTAAGCCAAGACTTTATCAGAGAATTAAGGTCTGTATCTTCATCACTAAGTCAAACCAAAACAAAACAAGATTCAGACATATACAAGGCATCTGCATCTTCACATAAACAAGTTCAAAGGAACAACAAAATTCCAGGAAAAGTTCAAGGAAAAGTTCAAAGTTCAACACTACCTCATCAAGAATTTCTAACTGATATTTGGGCTCTCTAAGGGTCACACACAGAAAGAATCCACCACCTCTTTCAAAAAGTCTGAGATATATAAACCAAAAGGCTGTAACATGACAGCACAGAAGGGATATGCAATCTAAAGCAAACTTCCCCAGTGATTTGCTTCGTAAGTGTAAGCAAGTAATTAAATTGAACCAACCATTTTTACTACTTTTCAAGAGAAGTATTTGCTTACTGTGACTCACCTCAGAAAAATCATTCCCATACGAGATATTGTAGCAGGAGAAGCACAGCTGAGGTCATGAGTTTCAAATATAAAGTTGACATTTGAGCCAAACTGAATTCTTTCTCCACTGGGCATAGTCAACAATTTGTTGTCATCCAAAACAGAATTTAAAGATTCAATCCATTCAGGATCAATATCACCATCACAAATAATCCACGAAGTAATATCTATTTCCAGTCACAAAAATAAAATATCAAAGCCAAGGAAAAATCTTAAAGATCAGCAATCCTTGCTAATCAACACTGTTTAGTACTTCCTTTGCTATAACTTAATCTCTAGAAGATATTCCTTATATCATTTACCTTCTGCTGTCTAGTTTTGCTTTCTTATCACAAAGTTTGGAAAGTATATATCAGAGTTCTTGACTATGATTGTCACCAAAAGTTTTTCTTACCTTAGGCTATACACAAATAATAACATAACAATTAACAGCAAATAGTTTCAGTAATTGAGCCACAATGATGTCACAAACATACCTTGGGGTTCTCGTACAACTTGTCGAGCACTATGGGTAAGCACGCCATCAGACCATTCTCTGGTATCTATGTCAATATGGCCTAGCAACTGATGTCGAGGCATAGCTTTGGGATTCATCGTGTACTGCTTCACTACTTTGCCAGTTTTACCAAGTGCTGCCTTTAACATCCGCCAAAGTGTTGATTTTCCTCCACCGCTTGGACCTACAATAACTACACCCATTCTTTGACGTAGTTGTTCATATAATTCCAAAGCCTTCTTGATCTAGATAACAAAAGTGAAAATGGCTATGTGATGTTGTAAAGCTAAATCAACCACATGATTTTTAAATGCTTTTTCCAATTTACTTTGCATGAGGTCACTTGGTTTGTATAATTTTATTTTTTGAAACAATCTGTATTTGCAGAAGTAATTACAATTATAATACTAAAGAGTATCAAGACACTTATTAGAATGCATATTAGAAGCATTTCACTCAATAACACAAAAATCTCAGTCCTCCTTGGGTATTTTCTTACTGAACTTTTAGTCACAAAACTTCTTCCAGCACTACAATAAATAAATATACATAAGACATAGAACTTCTTGATAAAACCAAATGTTCACATACTTTTTTACTATCCAAAACCATTCACTGGCATTTGTACCTGTCTCAAATAAAACGGTGTCATATGTTCACACCTTCATTTTCCTTGCACTAATTTTCTTTCAATTTAACCTATTTACAAACCTCAAACACATACTTATTTATATATATATGTTATTTTTAATTAAAAGATTCCTTTCAAAAGTAAACAGAAATAAGTCAAATGAACGCAATGATAATCAGTGTTGATTTATAATAACCCATTTTTTGTTGTTTACCTGGGTGTTTATAATTTCCAAGTTTGCTTCTTCAAAGACTTCTTGTAAAGCTGTAGTTAACTCAGCATATTCCACCTCTTTAAAGTCAATGCCAGGAAATACATCTTTAACCAGTGCATCAAAACGTGCACAGTCTGCAAATGTAAGCTTTGACATGGTATTAAGCCTCAGAGCTTGAACCACCATATGACACTCACTAACTGGAAATAAAAACAAAGAAATCAGATCAGTTTAGGCTGTTTCTTGGGTTTTTTTGTTTGCTTGGTTTTTTTCCTTGGAATATACAGGGACTCCATCCCATATTGCTAAGATGTTGCAGGTAAAATCACAGCACAGAAAACATTCCAGTACATATACCACTCTACATGGAAGTTAGATGACTGTCTTACTTTAAGTATTACATATGCTTACAAGCACATTCTATACAGATAAAACATGTTTACGATGCTCACCAGGTAATACATAATAGCCTAGTAAGTGGGACTGAATAGCAGTGCATAACAGTATGTTGAAGAACTCATTGAAGTAAGTAAGGTCCTTGTTTCTAGACCTTACTCTGACACAGGCAGTTTCAAGTCACAGCTCTCTAGTGCATCCCAACTAGCTATGAATATTCCAAAAGCAATCATTCTCCACAACTCTTCTTGAATCTGAAGTACCACAGAAATGTACTGGTTGTGGGTTTTTTCACTGTGTTTGTTTGGTTTTGTTTCACTGGTTGGTTGGTTGGTTTGTTTTTGGACCAGAACAAAAACAGACACAAGAAAGCTTTACTGTGCCAGAAAAATTTTAAAAATATACTTTATTTTGAATAGAATCAAAATGGCCTGATTACTGATGAATAATGGCAGCATCAGAAGATAACATTCCTGTCCTAAGCCACATGAAGAGTCTTTGAGAATAACTCAGATACCAAACTTTATTGGGATTATTTTATGTTCTTACCATGTAAAAGCTCAATCTAGAATATCACAACAGTTTTTTGTGATTTCCTATTGAAGGATGACTTCCACTAGTATTTTTTTCTATTTTCAATTGCCTCCAGATACAAGCCACAGCTTCCTAAAATTCCAGTGAACAAGAAAGCTGTAGCAAATTATATCTTTACAGTATCCTAAACAATCAGAAGTTTGGCATAGTCAACCTTACCTTTTTGTTTTGCTTCATTTCTCTTCACCTGATGAAGAAGACTGCCACAGCCTCTCAAAACAGTCTTCAATGCTCGTAAGCCCCAATCATAGTGCTGCTGAGGTGTCAGAAGCTCCCTAAATTTAAATACAGCAATATTGTAATAAGCTTTAGGTGGCAGCACCTGAAATTTTTGTTTGGTGAACAATTATGATTATAATATGATTTTGGGCAAAAGAGAAATGAGCATATGCAGTGCCATTTGAAGTGCATTTCAGCGATCTAAACAATGACAATCTGAAATTTTCCAGGAGCAAATTCAACAGCTAATATATCTACTATTGCCCCTAAAAGCATTCATTAAAACCAGTGATCTTTATTCTCTCTAGTCATTTCCATTTCTACAACTTCAAGAGGCTAAATTTAAAACAATACTGGTGTGAATTCATATGCTTACATTCGTATTTAGTGGGCATAACATAATAACATAACTAGTATAATTCAGAATAAAACTACATTCCAGATGTTTTCATACCTAAAACTGCCAATATATTATATTTTTTTAATAAGTTATTATCTACAGATTTGCATGGTAGACCAAAGCAAATTTAGAGCTGTATCAAATGTAAAATGTATTGACTCCAAAACTGAGGTTTTATGTCTACTTTTGTTTCTGACACATAGCTTTCTGCAATATTTAAGTCATAAAATATTACACCAAATTAACAGAAAGTATGTGTAGGTTGTATCCCTACAGTCATGCTTTGACATAGACTAGATGGAGAAGAAACTAAATGAAGGTGAGATATCAACCAGGGTCCATGCTGAAATAAAAGCAGGAGGGAAAAGAATTAAAAAGGTCACATGACAAAATAAATAAATAAATAAATAAATAAATAAAGCCACTAACCTTGCTAGATTAAAAATAGCCACTAATTTTCTACCAAGTATTTTAGCATCCTTAAAGCCCTCTGAATATAATATCACTTCTGCAATGAGTTCATTGTCTGGATGAGTCATAGCAACTGGCCTGAAAAGTTGTTTGAGGTTATCAGGCAGTTTTTGTCTTCCTCCATAACCTTTTCCAGCAGGATTCAGAGTGATAAAAATCGCAGAATTATGATCCATTTCAACCTATCATTAGAAGTGCATTGTAAAAGTATACTGTCATATGAAGCAGTATTGAGAAAAAGTTATGTTTACTTACAGTAGTTAGATTTTGACACAGTTATTTAAAAACTGTTTTTATACCAAAAAAAAAAAAAAAAGCCAAACCCAAAATCAACCAAACAAACAAAGTTTTCTGTACCTTTTTGCCAAGCATCTCACATACAGGACTATGATTCTTCAGTGCATGTTGAATTGTCTGAATCTGCATGGATACTGCAGACAATACAGCTTCCTCAAGTCTATTGAATTCATCAAAACAGCCCCAGGCACCACACTTCACTAAGCCCACAAATATGCGCCCCATAGACTTCACATCAATGCCCTTAAAATTAAAGACAATATTATCAAAATACAAATAACAAGAAAATAATGGAAGACTGTTTTCTCAGCTATTAAAAAATATGTATTGGAAACATGCACAAATTCCTAATGGAAACTGACAAATTATAAGAATTATTTCCAGAATATAATAGTGATTCATGAAGTATGGGCAGAGGTATACTTTTTCTAAATTATACAGAACCATATTCACCTCATCACAATTAAAGACTAATACTTGTCTTCCAAGAAGTCCACCCAAGGCTTTTACTGATTCTGTCTTTCCAGTTCCAGCTGGACCATATGGATTTCCTCCAAGGCCCATCTTCATAGCCTGAGTAAGAGTTAGGTAACACTTATCTGTCAAAGGTGTATAAACAAGTTTATGGAAATTACCCTGTAGAAACAAAGAAAATTATGTTAATTGGTAGACAGAAATTGTTAATTATGAATGAAATTAATGAAATTGCTTAAGTCATTAATTTGAAAACATGGATGTCAATAATGTCTCATTAAATATATTAATATGTTTACAGTTATGATTTTATATCAAACTGTCAAAGCATTGTGCAAATTCTTCTTAGAATTACAGAGGAGTAAAATGAAACAACTGTCCAATATATATAGAAGTAGCAAGCATATTAAAAATATGTATATTATAATGTAGCTGCTTTCCATACAACTTATATTTAACCCATCAATATCAAGAAAGAAAATTATTACCCTATCTTTTAATATCTTCTATGAAGAAGCATGCTAAGGACATAACAAAGTTGAAAAAAGTGGCAAGATTTGGGAGTGAACCAGCAGAATGTTTGAATTGAGAGTGTTTGACAAGTGTATGAAAGCCATGAGGCATAATACCAAACCTGATATTCATAAGTATATTGGAGTTCAGCATCTACCATCTGAATGTAACATTTTTGGTCTTTCATATAAAATCTCAGCTGCTTCTTCCAAGCCCAGTCTTCAACACTGTGAACCTCAGCTTGATTCAGCTGCTTCACCACATCGATGTTATGAATGATATCAAGAATCAGAGCTTTAAGCTTGTGCTCAAGGATTCCTGATTCTGCAAGTAACCATCAAAAACAAAACAAAAACAAAACATCACTACACTGTAATAAGGATATACATTACCCATTCTCAAGTTCATTGTTCTCTTTCCTATTATCAGCAGATTTTAGTCAGATCTTGTTTCGATTATACATGGAAATATTATTCTCTAAAGCAAGCAGCATAAAATGAGTTCCTGACTGAGAATGTGAATCATGTAAATTCAGTCATTTAGAGGTGATTTGTCTGCCTCTACACTCTAATGAGAGAGCAAGAGAGGCTTTTCTAGAAAAACAATTTATTCCAGGATGTTTACAACTATGTCCACTTCGATAATCAGTGTGGCACAATCTGGTAATTGAGTTGTTAAGGATCTGAAAACCACACACACTGGAGATTTTACTGATACTAGTTAGGGTGCTATAGAATGAATGCCCATTAGCATTACATTAAGAATACATTAAGAATACTCTGAGAAGTTGTTGTTTAATTTAATTGCATTTGAAATAAACTCAGTTTGCGTGTTCATATACCATTCTCACTTCAAAATCATACCTATTATTCAAACTAAAATGTTGCTGTAAGTGTGCTATACAATAAATGGAATGAAGTCTCTTCTATAACTGATAACATTTCTCCAGTGGCTACATAAAGAGCATAGAAAGGGAACTTAGATACAGAATAACGCTTACAGACTGTTGAACATAGGTGATAAGAATCCTATTCCTATAATGTCAGATGTTAACAGTTAGCAAATTCTAAACTGGAATTTAATACAGTAAGCATCTATACAAATGTGGTGGAAAACTGTCAACTACATGTCAAATTGATCCTTTTTATATGTATAGGACAAGACACAACTCACCTAACTTACACTACAAAATTTTACATCTGAGGCAGCCAAAGTCCCCTTCTAGTCAAAAGGGAGGAATAAGCCCTCAAGGACATAATTATTCTAACCCATTCAGACCATATAAGAATGAGAACAATCATGTCGTGAGAATAACTAGTTTACTTGTTTTACTACAGAGGTACTCAAGAATTATTCGTTCAGATACAGATGTATACATACTGAGGCTCTACAGAGGGATCGGGACAGGCTGGATCAATGGGCAGAGGCCAATGGCATGAGGTTCAACAAGGACAAGTGCAAGGCCCTGCATTTCAGTCACAACAACCCCAAGCAACACTACAAGCTTGAGGAAGCATGGCTGGAAAGCTGCCCACCAGAAAAGGACCTGGGGATGTTGGCTGACACTTGGCTGAACATGAGCCAACAGCATGCCCAGGTGGCCAAGAAGGCCAAGAGCATTCTGGCCTATTTCAATAATAGTCTGTCAGGAGCAGGAAAGTGATTGTTCCACTGTACTCAACTCTGGTGAGGCCGCACCTCTAATACTGGGTTCAGTTTTGGGCACCTCACTACAAGAAAGACATTTTGGTGCTGGACCATGTCCAGAGAAGGGCAAAAAAACTGGTGCAAGGTCTAGAGAACAAGACTTATGAGGAGAGGCTGAGGGAACTGGGATTGTTTAGCCTGAAGAAAAGGAGGCTCGGGGAGACCTTATTGCTCTCTATAACTACCTGAAAGGAGGTTACAGTGAGGTGGGGGGTCAGTCTGTTCTCCCAAATAAAACAAGTGTCTTCAAATTGCTCCAGGGGAAGTTTAAGTTAGATATTAGACATTGGAGCAGGCTGCCCAGGGAAGTGGTGGAGTCACCTTCCCTGGAAGCTTTTAAAAGATGTGTAGATGTAGTGCTTATGGACATGGTTTAGTGGTGACCTGACAGCACTGGGTTAACGGTTGGACTTGATCTTAAAGGTCTCTTCCAATCAGAATGATTCTATGGTTCTCTCTAAAAAAAAAAAAAAAATCACCTGCACAGTTGTAGAGAATATATTAGCATGACACAATGTACCCCAAACATCGTTTGGCCAGTTCCTGTGAAAGATAGCACTATATCACAGTTCAGTAGGTGAAGACAAAGCATATAAACCAAAAAGCATATAAACCAAAAATATACAAGAAGTTATTAAAAATTAATTAAAGATATTTGCAAATATATAAATGCTCCAATATAGCTTTTAATCTAACTAAAAATACATTGTTCACTCTGAAATATTAAACATAATCATCTTGGCAGTCATAGGTGGGAAACTTTATGTAACTCAACTTTATGAACTCAAAGACAGATTTATATTATTTCCTGCTTAAATAAACAGCTTGTTAAATTAAAATGTTAACACAACTACAATACCTGTACTCTCTGTTTCTTCCATACCAGTATCAATGCTAGTATAATGTTCCAATTTAGCCATGAGTTCTATTTCTAATTGTTGAAGATTATGGTCTTTGATAGCACTTTCAACATCTTTGGTGAAATGAATTTGTTCTGCCAAGGAAAGAATCTTGGGAAGAGAAGGTTCAGATTACAGTATATAAATACTAAAGACATAAAGAAAAACTTTTTCAATTCATTTGTAATTGCTTATTATGTCTGGTATTTAAAGTATTTTACTGTATAGTTTTTAAACAAAACCACACATTTCTTACGTTCTTAAGAACAAATATAGCCATCTTAAAACCTGACAAAAATTCAGTGAAAACTTGCAAAGTAATCTAATACAGAAAGTCCTTTACCTGTTCTACAGCACGTGGCAGCAAAAACGTATTTTCCCATTAAATTATATGTCTGATGGGAATTACTGTATGGTAGGCATGCTGAGCCCGCATCCAACAGGCTCAAGAACACCTCTGACTTTATGTAACTGATCTGCTAATATAGTATTTTGCATTCTGGTTTCTAACATTCCACGTATGTTGTAAATACTTTATATTTACTGGAAAAGCCCTGTCTGAGCTATGAAGATACAGTCATATTTGAAACTAGAAAGAACTGTAACAAAAAATTCTACCAATCATGCCAATATGAAGACTTGTAACAGTAAATACATTTTGGGAAGGGGAGAGAGTAACCATCCATTAGACCTGTGAGGGCCTGACGGATGTAATTACTGAGCAAAAGTCATAGAGTGATGTGACAGAAAGAAACCACAAACAAACCCAAGAAAATGAAGCTGAAGTAGGGTAACCTCCATCATTTGCATGCCAGCAAGAAAGTGCCTACAAGGCACCATTATGAAGTCCCCCAAACCCTCTCCAGGAATTCAACATGCTGAAGTGCCTCTCTAAAGCACCTGTGCACTGATCCACACAGTATGGAGATATACATCATGAATTAGAGATCTGTGCTCAGTTGCATGGTTATGATCCCATTGGGATCATGCAGATGTGGTGGGGTAGCTCCTATGACTGGAGTGTTGCAAAGGAGCAACACAAGCTCATTAGGAAGGACCAGAAGAGAAGATGAGGGGGAGGGGTTGCCCTTTATGTATGAGTGCAGCTGAAGTGCATGGAGCTCTGTCTGCAGTTGAATAAGGAGCCAGGTGACAGTTTATGGGTTAGGATTAAAGAGAGAGCAGGTCAAGGTGAGATTATAGTTGGTGTCTGCTATAGGCCACTTGACTAGGAAGAACAAGGACCAGGCCCTCTACAGACAGATAGGAGTGACCCTGATCCTCACTGGGGTCTTCCACCACCCTGATACCTGCTAGAGGGGCAACACATCAGGACATAACCAATCCAGGATGTTCCTGGAGTCCATCAATGACAACTTTATCTTTCAAGTGATAGAGAAGTCAAATGAGGAAAAGTGCTTTACAAGACCTATGAGAAAAGGCTGAGAACTGGGAATGTCCATCCTGAAGAAGAGAAGGCTCATGATGGATCTTATCAATACCTATAAATACCTGAAGGGATGGTGCAAAGAAGACAGTCTCTTTTCAGAGGTGCACAGTGACTAGACAAGAGGCAATGGGCACAAACTAAAACACGGGAGGGTCTGAACATTAGGAAACACTTTTTTACTGTGAGAATGACTGAGTACTGGAATAGGTTGCCCAAGAAGGTGGTAGAGTCTCCATCCCTGGTGACATTCAAAAGTTGAAAGTTGACTTGAGCAAACCAGCTATAGAGGGACCTGACTTGGGG
>JAOEGS010006553.1:0-30576 GCA_025447755.1 Corythornis vintsioides | reverse complement strand
AACAGATCCAGGCGGGTCTTAAGTGTCTCCAGAGCAGGAGACTCCACAACCCCCCCTGGGCAGCCTGTTCCAGAGCTCTGGCACCCTCACTGAGAAAAAGTTCTTCCTTATGTTGACCTTAAACCTCCTTTGCTCCAACTTGCACCCATTGCCTCTCGTCCTGTCATTGGATGACAACTCTTGGTTAGTTGTAAACACGTCATGCAAGGATTTATTGGCTTGGGTTGTTTTACTGTTTGTTTTTTTACCTTGACAAGACTTGCAGTAACAGTACTATGACTTTTATCAAGGTCTTCAAGTGATGCCTGAATGGCAACACCTCATTACAGCAGTGTCAGTTCAGTGTGGGAGGGCAGGGTGCCTGTACCACCTGATGACTGTGTACTGAGAGCATCTTTTCACATCTGCTGCTGAAGCCAAGTACCAGTAAGCAGAAAAGTACAAGCCAAAACCTATTTAGAAACTTACTCCTCCTGACAGCACACCCAAACCATCACATAAGGAACAGATGCACTTAAAGAAATACAGATTAGGAGGATGAGATTCTTGTCCAGATTTCCAAAATGAACTTAGTGTGCTTATACCTTTGAAGTTTTTAAAACCTTTTTACTGAGAAACAACCACTCTCCTTTTCACAGCCTGATTTCTCACATGAAAAGACTCTTTTATTGCATGGTTATTTTCTCTTAAAAAAAAAAAAAAGAACAATAGAAAGAATTATGACCAATTAATCTGCCCATTTTTCCTACAAACTTCTATTAAGCCAATGCGGTGCCCATGCCGTTAGGAATTCTGAGTTATGCAATGCAATTTGAACACCACAGGGAAAATGTCACCGAGGAAAGAACATCATTTGAACATTTTTCTCCTTCCCAACAAAGGCATCAGCTATAGAAGAAGTGTTTGTAAATTGCTTTATCATAAGTATTATGTCAGCAATCAACACCCAAGTGCATGAGGGTTCAGTCTCCTAGATGTGGTCACACAAACTCGTACTTTCAGAGTATTCTACCTTAGGAACAGATCTAATTGATCACTGAACACAGTCCTCATAGTTCAAAAGGTTAACCTAACTCACAAAATACAGTGTGGGGATAAAAGAGATTATTGAGACTTCTGTAAAGTAAGCACCATCTTTGATTTTATCCACTATAAATTCAGTTCCTCCACATCATGTCAGGAGAGCATGTTCTGTGGGGCTGGGAAAAGAGAACAAAGAACTCCATCTGATCTCAGCATTTCAGCTAGGAGGAGATCTCTATAACTTGGCTCCCAATCTGCTATTTCAGATTACAAAACACTAATGAGGAAAAAAAAAGTAAATATTGATTAAAAAATTAACAAAAAAAGATTAAAAAGATATAAACTAAATTTAGATATATATCACTTAACAATAACGCTCTAACTGGTGTGTAGTATTTCCAGTAGTTTTAAATGGTTATATTATTCTACTGCTCCTGCTATATATAGCTCTGTAAGCATAATAAAAACTCAACAGTAAATATTAAGCTTTTCAGCACAGCATGATACATATCTATGTAGTCATGACAACTTTCAGATCTTTTTCTGCTCTTTTGGTCTTTTAAATGCATTCTATTTTGCTGAAAAAGCAATACTTTTTATCTACTGTTTATTTACATTTTCATTTCCTGCTGAGTTTGCTACATCTTTATATTACTCAATCAGTGTTGGCAATTCCATCTAATTATGGGGTTCAGCTGCCTTGAAGAAAATTAGCATAAAAATTTTCACAAAGTCAGTCAATCAATCAGCAGCATCTCGAGCTGGCCATTTAGATGTTTCTGCATATGACCTGAATACAACTTCATCAGCCCAAAAGCTGAGCACCCTTATGTTATACATTTTTGATGTACTGATACATAATATGCTCTTTGTCCATCTTTCTTTTTCCCTTACCCTCTACTACAGAGTAAACTGAATCTGAAATTAGCATTCATTCTGATTGACACAGGATGTGTTAAAATCTATTCTTCCAGGGGGCTGATGCTTACTGTCCAACTTGTTTAATCTGTCAGAGGGTACAAAGCAAACCAGAGCAACTCATTAGCTGCTAACTCATCATCTTCATAGCACAGTGAAAACAATGACTGAGCAGTAATCAAATTTCACTCTGCATCTCATATATTGCTGTTTACAGTAGCTGTTCTCCCTTGAGCTAGGCTAACTTGCCAAAAGGTAATGTGAGCAATTCAAGTTTCCAGGAAAGATATAACCTGAGACCGACATATAACCTGACTAAAGCAAATTAAGTATGGCCAAATGACTGGGTGAGCACCTAAAATTAGGTATCCAGAGCAAAAGTTAACAGAAAGAAAAACTGTCTATCCTACAGTATATCCTAATGCTGTCTGCTGCATGAAAAAAATGCCCTTCCCAGACAAGTGGGGTCCTGTGAGGCCAGGTAATGAGCACAGAGCGTGTCTGATATGTCACAGTTAGGCTGAGGCAAATGTCAGATGTGCCTAGAAGCAGAGTGTTCATTCAAAGAGTTCCATTCCATTTCACCACTAAGCATGAGCAGAGGCAGTGGCTAATACAGACCAGCTCACATGCTGCAAGGTCTCATTTTATCTTAGTCTACAGCAACTCCACTGTTGTGCAACACCACGCAGGAATTCCATCTCCTTCAGATGAAGAAAAGAGGTGGATAATCCCATGCTGCTTGTGAGGGGGGGTTCTACGCAGCAGAAATTACCATGTGCCCCATGTCTCACTGGATTATGGTGTCATAACTCTTCCAAGGGAGAAGATTGCACTTGGCTGACCAACACCATCCTCTCCAAGCAAACACAGAAGACCCATTTCAGCTGCCCTAGTTAAGTAGCAGCTGAAACACTATTTTCCTCAAGTGAACATCCAACCCAGCAGCTAATTCCAAAGCACACTGCTTGTATGGCTCATCTGTTTACACCACACTTCTGCTGTACTCACCTACCACTGAAGTGGGTAGAAGATGCAGCAACTCATCTCCTGGAGTGAGCTCTGATGTTGAGTTGGAGGAAAAGGTTACCAGACAGCTGGTATCTTGGCAAGATTAACTAAGTTAAGTACTTTACTATCATCTGTGAAGACACAGCTCTGCCTTCTTGATTTCCACGTGCCACAAGAAACAGATGAGGCAATAGTTAGTAAAAGCAAGCAAAACCTTGGCCACATTGAACCTGTTTTTATTTCTTCTATAGTAAACTTGCTTCCAATAAGAAGGGAAGTTTTAGATTAAAATCCATAATTCCTAAATGAACCATGGGGCAATTTCACAGTCCTAGTGAAGTGCTGTTGCCTGGATATTCAGGTAGAAATCTGTTGCTGAAACAACAGCTACCAAAAATAGCTCAAGTGATATTTGACATGGCATAAAGTCACAAAGGCAACATTCAGACACATGGGGGTAGGTTCATTAATTTCAAAATCACTGAATCCCAAGATGATTTTGCAGCAATGCACTTTTTGATGGTTACAAGCAGCATTAATATCATGAGACAAGGACAAGATGCAGAAAAACAGCAGCAAGCTGAAATGTAATTGGGTAAAAAAGATAAGACAATTTGCTTCAAACACTGCAAATAGTCAAGGATTGTCCCTAACAAAGTCTACATGAGACTGTGCATGACCCTCCAAGTATCTCCTCCCTACTTCACCATGTATCTCTACATGGTAAATAAATAAATAAATAAATAAAATAAATAAAAATAAAAATCTTAACTAGCAGATAATCCCCTCATCTAAACTGAAACATCCTGGGCCTGTATGCAGCAGTTCTTATTCAGAGTACTTAACCAGCAAGCAACCACACCAACTGCTGAAGCAGATGCTGCAGGCACTCCAGGTCTGGTTGGAGAGCAGCAGCTGCCTGTCGCAGACCAATTCTGCTGGAACCACAGCTTGCTGTGGGGATTCTCTGTTCTCAGAAGGGAAGACAAGATCAGTGCTTTTGATGAAGACATCTGCATGCTCAAATGGCAATGTCATCAGCTCTCGTGGTATTCTTGATGTTGACAACGTTACATTTTCTATGGATTGTCTATATTGAACACATCAGGGGAATTTCCTTGACTCTGGTTCTTTGTGGAACTGTTACTATGTACACTACAGTGATTCATCTCGTTCTTTGATTTTTGCCTGAATATGAAAATCAGTGAACAAAGAGCAACAACAGACTTAGAAGCAAAGATCAAAATCTGCACTCTTCTCTCCTGCACACCCATCTATACCTTGCTTTACGTTCCATCTTCTTACTGCTACGCATTCACACAGTAACTCAGTTTTAAGATAAAAACATTATAGTCCTACCCAAACACCTACAAACTTGTGGCATTCCAAGTTGCAGATAATCAAAACTCTTCCTGCTCAAAGAAGCCTAAAATTACATCCAATTCCCAGGCAAATATTCAAATCACTGTTATTCTTATGCAAATGCACCAAGAAGAATTCAGATTTGGTTTCCCTGATTAGTAAACAAAACATTCAGGCAGTTTGCTCTCATGAAGTAAACCCTAGGCAGAAAATGAGAACATAACCCCGAGAATGCAATATTTCTGAGAAGAGACAGATACCCAAAGGCCTTTTGAGCCAAAGACTGATGCTCCTTGCAAATTCAAATGCCTGAAGAAGTTGCAAGTGGTAGAAAGCTAACCCAGAATGCTGTATAGAACATCTAGATTCACGGAGGATTTAGGGCTGGATTTTGCCTTTTGTCTTGTTACATACACCCTTGCTGCTAAACCTCACTGAGTTTGCATTAAGGCTTTAGTACTTCTCAGCCTTCATTTCTTGGCTGCACTGGACAAAGGAGTTTTTTGTACAGTGGGTGGTCTGAGGGCTGGGTATCAAATCAGCATAACAACGCACTGCAGAATGTTTCTTCCAAGGATCATACTATTTTCAAACATTAACTAAATATTTTGTCAATTAGTGATACACACATGAAGCATAAGGCTCTCTTAGCTACTGAGAGCTCTCCTTCCAGCTCCTTAATGCCTGCTGAAGTTACTTCTCAGTACTCTACATTGTGCAATGAACTTGTTCTACAGCTCTTCCTTCTCCACAGGGTTGTTTAGGCTGAAGGCTAAAGTAATTAAGCCCTGATAATAAAAATAAAAGCTAATATCTTCAAGCATCTCACTCAACAAAATAGTTTACTGGTGTCACATTTCAGTCCACTAAGAAATAGGGATGGACCAATTCAACACTAAGTATTTCAGTCCATCCCATTTTAAGAATAATTCAAGAGTTTCTTCAAACATTCCATAAATATTCCTACAGCACCAAAAAGTAACAAGAACTACTTCTTGCAGCTGTGCTCCACTGAACACGTGGCAACTGCTGATGACTGGGCCTACCTGTACTGAAATGAGTCAGTGGCTCACTGGAGTCAGGATGCTGGGAGCAGTGATGGCCTCCCCATGAAGGCAGCAGCAGGACAGGGCATGGCAGTCAGGGCCGGTTCCACTGCCCCAGCAGGGCAGCACCAGCCCTGGGGCACCTCCCAGAATGGGACATGGGCCCATGGGTGTGCCTGACCCAGTGGGGCCATGGCCAGACAGGGCTGTAGGGAGCTGGAAACTGAACTCATCCTGCTATGGCACCACTGGAGCAAGGGCTATACCCCAGGGGGCTAAAAAGGGGTCCTGGGCTATGAGCAGGTGGGTTGGGACAGTCAGGCTGCCCTCAGGGCCTGGACAAAACCCAGCAACAGCAACTGCAATACCAATTAAAACATAAAAATAGCTTTACCCTGAAGTCAAAAGTGAAAATGGCCCAGTGAGATAAAAAGCTCTACTTGCAGATAAAGCTGTTGTCATACTAAAAATATCAGCTGTAACTGACACACACACACAAAAATATTCCTGTTTACCAACTTCCCAGGAAGAAGCAGTTAAACCATGAAGGACACCACTCCTCATAGAGCACCCAACAGCATCCATGAGGAAATACTCAGCATAGGGAAAAGAAATAAGAGAAGGTTGAAATATAAACATGTAGTTACTGAACGTGAAAAAAATTATTTGGAAGGCACTGAAAGCAAATAAATAAATATTAACACTGCTCATTTTTAAAGGTTAAATCTTGAAATCTTCCTTCAGTCTTTGACTAATTGCCTCAGGATATAATTTAACAGATGCTTATCTGCACAAATAAAGAAGAGTGTCAGTGTTTTGGACAAGACTGGGGATCACTTGATTTTAACAGTAAGGAAGATAATCTTGATAAGTTTTAGAAAAAAAAGTGAAGATCCATACAAGGCCACCAAAAAGATTGAAAAACTTACTGCAGTTAAGATTTTAAATGTCAAAAGTGATGCAAGATTTCAAAAAGGCAAACAGTAGTGTCCTGAAATTACTTATAAATCTTGATTATTTTCTATCATGTGAGTGAATCTCAAAGAAAAAATGATGTAGCTGCATAGGAAACCTAAATAAAGCAACCTATGAGCAGCTTGCATAGCCAATTACCATCATCTTACTACAAATTCAGAAAAAAACTTAAGGTATTAGGCAAAAAAGTCTGTTTACAAAAACTTACACTAAAATATATCACTATTCTCCAGATTATTTGCAAGAAATAAATGAAGCTTGAGAAATTACTGATGTAGCTCCAAATAGTTCCACATGGAATAACTGGAAAGTATAAATTAAAACAAACAAAACCCCTAAAATACTGGGAAAGGTATGAGAGCATAATTCAAATCTTCTTATTTTTTGCAATGATAAATCAAATTCATCCATAATTGTTTGGACTCCTCCAAGTTAAAAACAAAAAAGGTGTGTGCATATATAGGAGATAGATAGATAGATATAAAATGTATATGTCAATTTTCCCTTTTCTTATCAGTTTTACCTTTACATATATTGATATATTTCCAAAAGCTGACTAAAGCCAACTAGGACATAGTATGTAATTCTTTTGTAATCTGAAAAATTACTTACAGAATTATAAAGTCTTGAATTTTGGTGACTTTCCAGTGAGATGGGAATTGTGGATTTTTTTCAGAAATAATCAATGCTTTCTACATTGTCCTGGTTTTGTTTAACAAGGTAACAAGTTAACAAGTTGCAGTTAGGTCCCCTGACTCTTCCCTACCAAAGGAAAACCCCATACACTGAAATCTACCATTCTGTTGCAAGGCCAGGACAGCTTACTCAGAAGACAAAAAAAAAAAAAAGCAAATAAATCCGCTTAAAATTATCAGCTGAGTCGTTAAGCAAATATATGGAAAACAAGTCTTGGGTGTTTAAAATGCAGTGAACCTATAGAAGGCATCTTAATGTACTGCATAATTAATTAACTTGGCTGCACACAGCAGGGAAGGAACACTTGCTTTCACTGGCAGCACCAGGTTTGAGTCTCAGAATGAGACTCCCTCATCCTGTAGAGCAATGATCACATGCCCAGGCACAAGTTAAATACTGAAACCAAGAGCAGAAGAAATACAATCAAAACAAGTGGCCATGTTAGTGGCCGTCCCCTGGGTAGTGTTCTCTCAGCACTTTTCACCAAGAGGGATTAAACTCTACACTTGAAATGCTCTCACAGTAGGACACCAGAACGTCAGTACCTGACTGGAGACTCAAGTCCCAGTCAGGCTTTATCCCAGCTCTAGGAACTCAAGCTCACAGCAGGAATCAGCACCCAGGCACATAGCTATAAAAATGGCATTCTACACATGTACATTTTTTACATTTAATTATGATAAGGAAAAGCTCAGAGGTTTCTCTAGAGTTTATCTACAGTTTAGGGAATGAAGCCTGTGTGCTTTCTAGGACTAGAGCTCTGTGGGTACTCTCCACTCCAGCAGCCAGGAGACTGGAATCAAAATCTCTTTTTCCACCATGACTGGAAAGGGACCAGTCTGAGGAGGAAGCATGACAGCAAAGTTGGTACAGGGGGTGTGCATGTATTCCACAAGAAGCCCTTCAAAGCCTATAGCTACAATTTAACTAGAAACTGATGGAGGTAGAAAGTGGAACCAAAGGCAGAGAGTAACAAGAGTCATACAGGATCTTCTGGATGCTCAGAACAAAGCTGAGATGTTTCTTACTAGGAAAACAGAAGAGGGAACGCAACCTTCAGTGGAGAAGTGAGTCCTGAAGGAAATGACTGCTGATCAGAAATGGGTAGACTTAAAGCATATTGGTTGGGGAAATGCAAAGGAAAAAAAATATCCAACATCCAGCACAAACTATACCAAGACCCATCAACATTTTAGTCATGCATCTAAATCTCCAACTGATCATTCACAATGTTGGTCACTGAAATGACTACAAAAGTAGTCTAGACATCAAATCTGAAATATATTTCATGCTTAGAATAAATATGACCCCCTAGTTTCTAATATTATTTAATCAAATCCTTACACTTGGTGTTAAATTACAAATTATTGCAAAGTCACACATGCTCTCAAACTCTAAACTGAATTATTTAAATTCTCTTGAGTACTATGTGGTTCTCAACAGCCCAAATATGCTTCAGTATGACAGTCAAAGCATCAAGACAAACATATGTCATGGTGTCAGGTCTTATGCTGTACTTGATGATCTCAAAGGTCCATTCCAGCCTCAACAACAGTTCTTTGTACTTCTGTGTATTGTTTCTAGGACACTAATGCAATCTCTATAAATTAGATTATAAACATTTGGTGATGCAAACTCTGTACAGAGAGCTGTTTGGTGCTACCATAAACCCACTTCAAAGAGCAAGTTGGACAGTTGGACTAATTCAGTGTAATACAAGATCTGAAGGAAATCTGTATCCGTGTGAACACAAATTATTGAACAATTTAAGCAGAAACATATAATGCTTACATGAATCAGTTTTATTAAACTTATTCAATATAATTTGCAACAGAAACAAGTAGAAAACTATAATTTGGGTTGATATTCTCAGAGGCAGGCTAGATCTGGCCTCATAAAGAGTGTTTGAACTTTATTATTAAAGGGCTCCATTTAAAAAAAAACCAAACAAACAAAAAAACAAAACAAAACAGAACAATGCAAAAGTATCCTGCCGTGCATGGTAAAATTATAATGCAATTTCATCAAGAGACCTAATCAACTTTGGCTTTCTTCCTGCAGCTCATCTGTGCCTGTTCTGCTCTCCTTTAAAGAGCTACAAGCCAAATGCGCTTCTACTCCAGTGTGTAAACTGGAAGTCAGCAAAAATTACCTGAAATAAGAAAAGCAAAAACCTACCCAAACCCACAACAAATATTTTTCAGCAATGGTTTTGTTAAAAATTAAATGAACAGGGTAGAAGTAATAAAGCCTGAGAAAAATGTTTGTTCTATAATACAAAGAAAACTTAAGTATATTTGAAATCTATGTCCTTTTTAATTTTGAAATCAATTTACTTTCTAAAAATTACTTTTAATTTTCCTCCAGCAAATATTTCATATTTCAAACCTTTCAAAAATTGGATTTTAAATGCAGAACTAACAGGTAGCACATGGTATTTTAATGCTGTTGCCAGCATCAGGTTATGACCTGAGCAATGTATAGTCATTGGGAGAGAACTTCCAAGGCAGAAATAGCAGTGAAGCACCCAATTCCTACGACAAGTCACTGGTGCTACCAGTCAAACTGCTCTGTGTGTTTCTGAAAACATCCTACTCTGAAACTTGAACTAGCTTTACAAACAATACCTCATTCCCAGAAGCTACGTACACTGCAGCAGCTTCTCCAGACAAACACTCGAGTCACTTCTTAATTTCTAGAACATAATGTAAACCCTTTAACTCTAGATTAAAAATTTATCTAAAGGCAAAGTAGTTGCAAGCATTAAATATTCATAAATATCAATAGCTAAGTTCCTGACACCCACCAAAATTAACAGAAGTTTTCTTTGAGTGAAAACCACAGCACTGCAAGAACCATTCCTCTGTCGAAAAAAGCTCTCTTGCTATAGAACTGCTCAGGATGCTTTACTGTTATTATCATTACTCTCAAATGTCTCTCCAAATGACCACACACATTTTCTAATGCTGTTTCTATGGTGCCTAAAAGACCTTGTCACATGAGGAACACTCAGACTGTAACCTGATCAGGCAGAAGAAAAGTCTCCAAGCAGGATGACAGGATAACCACTTCTGTACCCAGCAAAGGACAGATAGAGGGGCTTCTCTGTTCACCTGTAGTCTCAACTCTAAATTGCCTGCAACAGCCCGCCAAAAAAATGTATTTTAAATGTCAAACTTTTACCCATTTTATGAACTAAAACACATACACTTCCCTCTAATCCCAGCATGGAAGAGCTCTACTAATTTTAGATCCAAGTGGTACAAAGTGTCATAGCTGTCAGATAGCTGGATACCTGAATCTCAGGCCAAACTCATTTAGTTTTCCAACATGATTAGGCTATGAACCCCACTTAATTTCTGGTCTATATTTATATACATTGTATAACACCTTATTAAATACTGTAATTTCACATATTAACTATGAAACTGAACAAAGAAAATATATTTAAAAGCAAACTAAGTTCAGAAGGGACATGTGGCTATAATCAAGAGCAGATTTTGGCCTATGCTACTGAAAAGCCCATCAGAGACTTAATCCTCCTTGTCTTACAGAAATAGTTACACTAATTGTGTAATTGTAACGTACAAAATTTAACCCTCAATATATTTGCCTAGAATCTGTGTCCTTTCACAGATTCGTTGGCAGCTATTACCAGTTTGTTTTAAAATGTATAAAATCCAGAAAAAGTAGCTAGATTAAAGTCCACAACAAAATGATATATTCTTCAGGTATAATCAAATTTGATCCAGTAACACACTAACCTGCTTTTAATACAGCTAAGGCCAAATTGGAATGCCCTGAAGGCCCAGCAGTTTCAGCTGGGGTATGCCCTCCTAAAGGCTCAGCTATTACTTGAGCCCCAAACTTGGGGAGAGGCTTGTGTGGGTGGATTTCTGAAGGCAGAATATTCCCACAACAGCACCGGAGTCTGCCTACAGAGATCAGCTTGTAAAATCTGGCTATTAACATGCCCTAAGGATCTGACCCGCCAACTGAAGTGTCTTTGTACGCATTGTTTCACCTGTTTGAAAGCTGGGTTGACTGAAAGCATTCAGTACATGAATATTTTCACCCACTACAGAAAATCAAGGCTTTGTTAAATTAAACAGCTTTAATGATGTTTTACGGGAAACATTTCAGGCATGCAGCAATAAGCTGCATTCATATTTGACATTTACAAAACTTTATTCTTTTAAGCCTGAACTTATCAAATACTTGCACTTAACTTCCAAGCATGTGAATAAGCCCATTTTATTTTATTTTACAAAGCACTTAATTCCAAGTACATGCTGAAGTTTTAGCAAAATGGTATATATATTCTTATATCAGGAATGTTTTAAGCAGCATAAAGGAAAAAAAAAAGAATGCATAATCTGGTTTTCCAGCAAAATATCACTAGAGATTAGCAAATTTGTTCATAGGAAACAACTAAAAACACCTGAACCAAATACAACCTGAGCCAAAACAAGCTTTTTAACACCATGATGACTGAATTTTATTCATCCCCACTGCTCCATACTTCATCATCTCCTGGTTGTGGCTATAAAATGATACTATGCAATATTCCTGTGAGCTCTATTTAAAAGATGTTGCTGACTCAATGGGAATTGGCAAGTACCAGAAAAGCAGTGTAACAACAGACCTCTGATCTCTGCCCTGCTTCACATACCAAAGATATCTGAATCAATGGCCAAATTCTGCCTGCCTTAGTCATCCAAACAGGTATCTTTCAAAGCCATGGAGTTAAAACCACAGCTTATGTGTACCATCAAACTCTGCTTCAGAGACTGCTGCTCAAATCTTAAGGCCTTTAAACAGACAAAACCTCATTGAATCGGCCAACATTTTTTTTTTATTCCAATGAAACTATTCAATTCTTCAACCTAGCTCAAGATAAGTGCTCACAGAAGTCAAATCAGCAATATACGGTTCATATTCAGAATTTACCTCACTAAAAAAAAAAAAACAACCCAAAACAAAACCAAACCCCAAACAAAAAACAAACCATCTCTAAGACATTTCAAAGTCAGAACTTAAGAAAAATCTGCTTAAAGAAGGAACTGAAACAGAGTAAAACTGCAGGTTTCACACAGCTCAAAGCAGTCCATTAATTTTGTCTGGCTTCACACAGCACAAATGACATCACCTTTCCATCCCTAATTGAAGGCCCTTCCTGTTGGCTACACTCCTTCATCCCCAGGAGACTCACTTGCCATAGGAAGTGTGCTAGGAAGACGGGAAACAACAGCAACATCATCATGCTGAAGACTTGCATGGTGGCAAAGAAAGGAGTAGGTGATGTGCAGCTACATAACCTACACATACCATCACTAGTCAACAAGCAAACAAAATTGTCCCATTTGAACAAAATAAGGAGAGATATTATCAGCATCTGAAAAGTGGTGGATGAAAACCATCCAAGATGGAAATTCCTTATAGTCTGCAAAACACATACCTATATGACACCAGTTTTAGTTATTCCAAAACAGAAGAAAAAATACAAGTATCTAATCAATTACTCTACTATTTCTGAGACCAAAATCAGGAGTCCAGCAGCAGAAGATCTGATTAGTTCACAGGCAAGACACCAGAAGAGCAAGATTTCTACAGACTCTAAGTTCAGGACCATGAGTTCAGAGCAGAAATAAGGAAATGAGATATTCACAGAATCCAGACACAGAAGTGTCTGCCACTGTCCCTCCTGTCTTTGCTCTATGAAGCTGCCTCTGAAGACGAATAACCCTGAATAAAGTTTTATAACAACATCACTTAGGGGCCTCCAAATTCCTAAAATGCAGCAGCAGCAGCTTCGTCTTCAGATGTACAAAACACATCCTGAGCAAATGGTCTCTTCATGAAGTCAGCTCAAAAGAGATGGATTACAGTTATTTTATCTTAATTAAAAAAAAGTCAGAACATCTTTGACTTACAAGCTACATTACCTATGAACCCTACACAGGCAACAGGACACATGAAATGAGCTGCTAGTGCTTGTCCATTTCCAGAACCTTTGTTCTCAGACTACAGAAACAAAACCTCTTGCCGTGCTTCAGAGGAATGCTCAGCATTACAGATCTTCTTCAAAGAAGAAATGCCAATAGCAAAACAGAATGTACCAAAGTTTAAACAATCCCATCTGAGTTTTGCTCAGATCCCAGACTTGCCCCACCTTCTTACAGCAGCAATGCAGTAAAGTACCCTAAAGAAGAAGTAATTAGGCATCCGATACAAAGAAAACATTTATGTGATACCTTTCCCATCCCTGACAATCATTTACTCAAGTCCCTGAACAGCAAGGCTGTATTTTTCTGTGGGCAGTAATGTCAAGCTGAATTTTCCAGTTTCCTCCAGCATTAAGAAGACTGCATGAGCCAGATAACCAAATATATTTTAAATTTATATAGCTTACATGATAAATCTTGAATAACTATGGTTTATGCAATACTTAAATCTAAGAATCAGGGACAGCAATCATGCAGTTATTAAAACAGATGTGGCTATTTCAATAATGATGTCAAAGGGAGGCAACTTTGTTATGTAATTGTCAAAAATCTTGTAGGAAAAGAAGGCTGCTGCAATTGATATTTAAATAAATATTTACTACCTGAACTGAAAAATACAGGAAAGTTTTACCTGAAATGAACTGTATAACTTCGTAAGTATCGTACATGTAAATGTTGATTCTCGGTATATTACTGAAGGTTTATACCAGACTAAATCTAATGAATACATTACAGCTAAAGCTTAAAAAGGTGATCTTCAGATACATAATACTCAAATCACATTGGTAGGGAATATCAAATACCTACATCATCCCAGAGAGATGAGATTTAATCTTTTTTAAATTAAATGTATATGAAATACAATTTATATTTCCTTATTTATTACAAAGGCTGCAGCTAACAGTAATTTTTGTTCCCAGGCAATGGTGACATAACAAAAAATAGTCTAGCATTATAAGGTAAGATTTTTACAACCTACTAAAGAACTTAAATATAATTCTTGAGATAAAGCTGAACTGTTAATCACATTAACGAATATTTGTATGATTTCTCACCTTCCTACTCAAAAACAAAATGTGCAATACATCTAACTTTTCAGATAAGAAACTATATATTTTATTACCAACTACCATAATAAAGTCTTTGCCTTTGAATTCTTAGAGGTACTATTAACAAAGAAGCTTTTTTTCCCCCCCCAACTAAGTAGCTTGATTATCATGACTTCTAAACCATCTGAGATAACGTGACTTATTTCCTCCACCAAAATGCTTTAGAAATACCACCAATTAAATACTACATCAATTGAAAAAAAAAAAAAATTATGACAGCCAGCAACTGAGCTGACCAGGAATCAGAAAACACACTTTTCTCCCACAGCAAGCAGATCTTCTGTGTCATCTCAGATTTAGCAAACAATTGCCTACTTATTTACTGTCACAGACACAGAATCAGCAGACAGAAAATTTGGAGATGCTCACATACCCTGGCTTCAATTGCTAAAGGAACAAGGTACTCACTATTGCACATTCTTCAAGGTCCACAGCCCACTTTGGCTGCAGAAACAGATTACAAGTAAAATTTCACTTTTCAACACTTAAAAATAAATGTTCTTCTCTCCTAAGTCAAACTGCCCAAACATCTTAATGATGTGGCATCATTACAATCCCAAGATTTCCAAGACAGGCAATGAATTTTGTACAGCTGACTCTGCTAGTTACATTACTCAACAGCTGGGGCAGAGATAATTTGGCACCCTGATAATGCCCTAGATGAGTATGAGAGCATTCTGTAGACTGTAAAAAGAAAAAAAAAAAGAAACAAACACACCACGACTATTAGCATGGACATTATATTTTTAGATGAGCTCCAATCCATCAAGACAATATGGTTTGCATTTGACTAAGAAAATTACTGAAGGTGTTGTTTACAGCACTGAGAAATTCAGGCAATGGCACTCTCTCTTCAAAGCCTATATTGTAGCAATTCTTTTCTGATTAGATCAGCTCACATAGCAAGTCATCAGAACAACAATTGCTGAAGTGAAGTCATACTACTGGGACTCCGATGGGAAATTATGACCGGCTTGGAAACACATTTTAACAAATAATGTGTTTTCCAGGTTTACAATATATCTTAATTAAAACAAGTCTGAATCTTTACCTTTGCTCCCAACGCCAACGGGATTGCAAAGGGAAATGCAAAACACAGAATGCCAATATACTGAACATGATACTAAAAACTAAGACAACAGAAACTGGATCCTTCCGAATAATTTGGGGATTTGGCTGTCACTGAAAACAGCATGTGAATGGGCATGAATTTACCCCCACACACAGTATGACACACAAGTATTTTCAGAATGTGCTTCAGTTCTAATAGAGATCTGAATCTGTTTTAGGAGCTTCTTATAATTAAAATCCTTTTGTCCCCAACACTTAAAAACCAAATATTTCATTCCTTGCCCTGATAAACCTCTCACTGACTGAGGAAATTAGGCCTAACATCCTTCCCAGGTTTTTAAGCAAGTAGACAAACTGGTATGAGAATGAACCTTACTAAACCTAATTCTAGCCACAAATCCAAGATAATCTAAAGCAAAATAGCAGTACTTTGGCTTAGAATCAGAACAGAAATGTAAGTTTTCTCATCATTTCTTTTATTTACAAAGTAAACACTTTACTCGCCTTAAAATTCTCAAGAAAAAAAAATCAGTTCAGCTACCTATAGTTGATTTATTAAATAACAGCAGAGAATGGAATAAAACCATGCTTTTGAAGATGATCTCATAGGAATTATAATTCTTTCTCAACTAAAAGGCACTAATGCATTTCAGTACAGAAATAGCGCACATGCTCCATAGCTGCACTGACACAATGGGCAAGAGACACAAAGGAGTCATTAGTCAATACTGTTAATGACACATGAAATTGTGACACAGGTATAAAGTAGACTTGGGCCTGACAAGTTCTCATGTCAAAATAACCATCTGCAGGGGGTTTACTTTTCAAAATAACAGTACCAATAGCCAGGATTAAATCAAATCAACTATTAGCATCTTCAAATCAAGCTGTCTTAAAACTATGCCACTCCCATTCCCATCAGTGGAAACCATTTAACCAAAACCTTTAGAACTCACTAGAAAACAGATTTAAATTGTCATATGTAAAATCTAACACATCTCTTCCCCAAACTTACAAAAGGACTCCCCACCGTAAATGTCAGCATATACTGTGGCATGATGTAAAAACTATTTCTGAGGTGAAGATTCCATGTAAACAGTTACCTCAATCCCTTTTTCACTTGAATTAAAACCAGACCCCTAACACTTTGGATAAGCATTTTCCGATTCAGCATTAGCGAATATACTGAAAAAAAAGAGTAACAAACACGGTTCCCAAACCATCTCTTGCATCCCCATTAATTCAAGAAAACGATGTCATTTTTATTTCTAGGAAGATAAATTTAGCTGCGTGCAGCCTAGTTACAGATAAACGCCTTTCTTACTATGTTTTCCTCTATTCGATGAAAGAGCACAGGTGCTAAAGGAACTAAGATAATTCTTTGCCCGACCACCACAAAATACCTAAAATTAAAGGTCAAAATAAACTGAAGCTTTAAATACAAATGCACACGGCGACGTAAACCACCGCGTCCGCATTTCACTTGAAACGCAGACTTCTAAACACGCGAGAACGCGTTTCAGCCGCTGGGGAGGGAGAGACTCTGTTTTTATTTATCGCAGAAGCCGCCGGCGTCCGTCCCGCTGCCCCCGGCGGACACCGCGCCGGTGCCAGGGCCGCCCCCTCCCCTCGCTCTGGCGGCAGCGACGGGCGCACCTGGGGCCGCCAGCGCCGGAGCCTCCCTCCCCTGTCCGCAGCCGCCACGCCCGGCGGGGCGAGCGGCAACCCCGGGCGGGCGCGGTGGCCCCGCAGCGGGCAGCGCTGCCCTACCTTTGTATCTCTCCAAGACATCTTCGTAAGCTTGAAGATACTCCTGCTCCTCGGCGTAGAAGTACGCGCCGGGGGAGAGGTAGCCGGCCATGGCCGGCGGCTACCCCTGCCCGCTTCCCTGCGCGCCTCTGGGCAGCCAGAAGGGTGGGAGACGGCACCAGAAAAAAAACCCAGCGGCTAACGGGAGGGTGGGAGGGAGGGGAGGAGGGCGCTGCCAGCCCGTCCGAGGAAACGCCCCTGCCGGCCGCTCGGGTTTCGGTAGCCGCCCCTCGCAGCGCGAAGGGGGGCGGCCCCAGTCCGGGGGCAGCCACCGCCTCCCCACCACAATCCCCCGGCTCCAGCCCCATCGCCCAGGCGCCGCCTGCGGGGCCGGCGAGCTCCGTCTCCTCGACTCTGGGCTTAAGCCACTGCCCGCCCGCTCCCCATGTTTCTGACCGGCCTCCCCCCGGACGAAGGGTGGCGGCCGCCGGGGTGGGGACGTAACGCCGCCGGGGGCCCCATCGCGCTGCGGCGCGCACACCGAGAAGCCGCACCGCGGCCAACACCGCAGGGGAGTCGTGGGCAAGAGCCCCGCGCCCAACCCCTGGCACTAACAACTGACGAGTGAGGGACCCTCGCTACCCCGGGGGCGGGGCGAGGCGGGGCAGGCTCGACCCCGGCTCCGCCGCAGGTGTCACCGACCGCTCGCCCGCCCCCGGCCGCATCCGCACCGCGCTTGCGCCCCGCACAACGCTACCGCCTCCCGGCACTGACCCGGGCGACGGGCCCCTCCCCGCCCCCGAGCTGTCGGTCCCTCCAGCCCTGCCTCCGGCCCAGTACCTCGCCCCCGCACTGCACACCCTGCCTCCCAGGGGCAGCGGCGAGCCGCACGGCCCGGGCTGTGCAGGCTCCGCAACACCCCCCTGCGGCTGCATTCGGTGACTGGCGAGAACCAGGAGACTCCGCAGAGCACCCTCTGCCACTGTGTCCTCCGCTGCCCCCGGCAGCGCCGTTACGATGCGTTACCGTGCGAAATGGTGTCGTGGGAGAGGACCCACAGAAACGCACACAAAAGGGTGGGGGGCAAACAACGGTATCCCCGGGAAGCATCGAGGACAGCCGCGTACTTCGTAGGGTTTCTTTACAGGCGGTTTCCAGCTTTCGCCGGAGAGAAGCAGACCTCCGCCCTATTTTCAACATCATTTGACGCCGGGCCGCAGACCAGCGCCCGTCTGCGCCTTCAGCAAACCGCGCGGCTCCATCCCGGGCCCTGGTCCCCTGGAGCGCTGCCCCGGCCCTGGACGGACAAAGAGCGGCGCCCGGCTCCGCGCACCCTGCGGAACAGCATCGGCCGCTCCACCACGGCCTCTCCCACGCCGCGGGCGGCCCAGCGCCGCTTCCCCGCAGGGAGACTAAGTGTTCTCCCCGCCGGCACCCCCTGAGATGGGTAACGCCACGGCAGCAGCCCCCGCGCCGCTGATGCGTTTTCGCATGAAAGTTTAATGGGCGCACCTGCGCGTATTTCGTCTCCCTTTCCCACACGCGTCAGCTCACCCAGCCGCAAAACGCGGCCAAAGAGCTTAGTCACTACCCGGAGGGGCCGCGTTCGGAACGGCAAGGGATGGGGGTCTCTCTGCCTCTCGGCCGCCCCCCCGCTCCCTTCCCCGGCCGCCGGCCGCGCCTTACCGGCGATGCGCAGCACGGCCCTTTCGGCGGGGTCCAGCACGGAGCCTCCCTGGATCTTCCGCTTGGACCGCTCGTGTTTGGGCAGGTTCCAGGGCAGCGTGTCCCCCGGCGTCGGCGACACGGTCCCCGACCTCTGGCTGAAGTCCTCCTCGTCGGAGAAATCGGCGGAGGACGACATGGAGCATCGGTAGGACGCGTTGCCGGAGCTCTGCACGGGGAGACAGACAGACAGACAGATGGGGTGCGTGGGGAGCGGCTCAGGACGCGCGGCCGCCGGTAGCGTGGAAAAGAAGGGTAGGGGAGAGGGATGCCGCTCACCATTGCCGTGATTTTAGGAGGGGAAAGAGGGTGCGTGTGCGGAGCGCCGGGGGTGATCCTCCAAAAACCAGCCGGGCTTTAGGTAGAGCGCATTTGGGGGGATGTATGGAGAGAGCCGTGGCCTGCGGCTGGGCAATCAGCTCGCAAACGAGCCTCCCACTTCCCCAACAATAAACCCAGCGGCAGCAACAACAACCAAAAAAAAAAAACCTTCCGGGCTACGAATCGATAGCGTTTGGCTCCCCCGCCAGGACAAGGGAAAGATTTGCCGTCACCCGGCTGCTGGGGAGACCGTTCGTGTCGCTCCTGCTCCGGGAAAGACGCCGGCCCGCAGGCAGCCCACGCCGGGCGACGGACTCTTTGTTACCGCCCCGGCGACCCTAATCCAGGCCCCGCCAGGTCCCCTCCTCCTGCCCCGCTCCCCCGAGAGCAGTCCCGCCGCCGCTGGCTGGGAGGGAAGGGGTCTCTCAAAGCAACCCCTCTGGATACCGGGGCGCGACAGGCGGCTTTCGGTCACGCTTTGCTAAGACGACTTCGGCTAACGAACGGCTGATGTCGGCTTATAGACTGCATCCGCGTTCACACTTCCCCAAAAAAAAGAGCGCTTCCAGAAATGTAAATAAGCCCTGATGCAGTGCAGGGATAGGGCTGCTGCCATTTCCAGCTTCCTTGTTTAGGGAGAAGTGGCAAAAGATGTTTGAACCGTAACATTTCATTTCAACACCTTACTGAGAATTTAAGATGCAACGTTATATACACAGGTTATTCCGACACCATGGGGGGCAGGGGACTGTTTATCTTCCTCTGCATTTTCTGATTAGAGTGACTTGGAGTTTCTTCAGGGCATCAGCCTAGAAAACGATGGGTTTGATTTGTGATTTCATGTGGGAGATACTGTGACAATCTTTCAAAAGTGTATGCTGGTCTCCAAGCATGTCACTAATTTTTCAGGGCAGGCTAGTCTGAGCTTGGAGAGGTGTAGCATACTTGGTTATGCAGATACAACCCTCATACAGCCCATCTAGATTCCAGATTTTTGATACTGAAGCAGCTATTTTAGCATGGTCTTGTAGCCTCCTTTTTTGTTTTGTTTTGTTTTTTAATGCTTAAAAGATAACCTTTACTTTACAGAAGACATTTGTGCTGTGACTGAGATCTGATAAGATTTACTGTTGCTGTCTAAACCTTTATACTATCAGTTCTCATGGGTTGCTCAAGAAAATCATCATTATTACATTTGAGGGGTATTTTGACCATTTTAAAGCACAAAACCCATATAATCCAGAGTAACAATGTGATGCAGTCTTTGCTATGCATAAAACTGCAACTAATACACAGGTAAATAATCCACTAAGTAAGAGGGGATCTCTTATTAGTGGTTGCTCCTCCTGACCTCCTTAATTTCTATCTCAATCCTATTTTCTCCTTCTACACTACTTCATGGTGCAGTATGAAAGGGGGAGAGGCAGGGAATGAATAGATAAAACCATTACCTGAATGCTTGCTGTATTGTAATGTGGAGAGAGAAAGAGGTAAATGTGGAAAAACAGAAACATGAGATGTCTGACCCCAGCTCTGATTGCCTTCATAATTAGTTCTAGTGCCAGGAATATTTTGCTGGCAGTTTACATAATAGGCTAAAACATTCTGTAGGATCTCAAAGAGCAGGATGATCACATCCAGGCATCTTCCCAATGGGATCTGGAAGCACACTGTAGGGTATAGAGGGCACTTTGCTGGACCAGGTGGGGCCAACAGGGGCCCTGAAGTGCTTGGTTTGATTTCTGTGGCCTGTCCTTAGCTCCAGATTTTGCCATAAAAGACAAAGTGTTCTCTTTAATCCCATCCTGCTCCAGGACTCTTCTTCTCACCAGGTCTCAGTATCTTTGGATCACATGGACCCATCAGGACAGATTTTTGCCTTTCAATTTCTTCACTTTCTTAATTTCTAGGTTATAATATGAAGATGTGATGTTTTGAGGGTCCTGCAGCAATAGTTTGTTAGCATTTATACAGCAGCTCTGTGCTATTAAGAGCTATTAAGCACATAAGTATTTTTGATTGATTCTTGACTTTGCTATTCCAAAGACATTTGTAATGAACTGAACAACTTCTTTGCTTGAGTAAATTAATACCTTTGATAAGAAGTCTGTAATTGTTCTCCTTTGTGCAGCCACTGTTAGCAAGATGCTTACACTCATCCCACTGGATTGTTTGTTTCTAGCAAACACGATTTTAGTACAAAATAAGCATTCCATGATTACAGCAACATATTCACCAGATTTAAAAATATAAATTAATGCAGAACATCCGTGCTATCCTGAAAGGGGTTCCTGGCCAACTATGACAGCATGTAAAAAAAAAAACCCAAACAGTTATATTCTTATAAAATCAAAATATGTAAGGCAGTTCTGTGGGTTTGCTATATGTTGTATGCAAGTGAAAAACCTGTTATTAATACACAAGACTTTTTTTGGGGTTATGTGAGTGAAATGTCTTTTATATACACTAAAACATTGATCAGCCACATCCTTACTTAGCCTGCTCTGGGACTTAATGAAGGCCAGGCCTTGACCCTTCTTAGCTTGAAGATCTGCAAGGTCACAGCCAGGTGCTATAGCTGCTTGTTCTGTGTTTCCAACGATGCATTTCTTATGCTCATTAGCCTGAAGACTTATCTGTAGCCTCTATTATTGACTAGTGGGAACTAGTGCATTTGCATAGCAGTTATGCATCAAACAGCCTGTGCACTGAACGCTGTTAGTCATTCATAAGCAAATCTCAGTGGAGTTTGCATCCAACCTACAGGATTAAACGTATGCATCGTTTCACCATCAGTACCACAGGGGGGTGCAAACTGTACAGGGAGTCCCCACCGCTGTGACTTGGAGGCAAGGTGCACAGAACAAGCTCTCAGAAGAGCAAGGCTAATTTCTGCCAGTGTCTAGGGTAATTGGGTGGTTTGCAGCAGCCACCTGAGAGTCAAGCCTGCTACTGTGCTATAAAAGCGAGCTGGTTTCCAGTAATGGGGATGATTTCAAAGAAGTATTTGTATACTTCTTGTAAGAGGGATTTAGCCAAGTATTGAGGCTTGGTTTCCTTAGGGGGAAAGAAAGACTGGCATACGTGAGGTAGTGCAGAACATCAAGTGGAAATTGGGTGGAAACGGTATCGCTGGAAGATTATAAAAGATGATACCCAGCACCATACGTCAGAAAAACCACCCCAAACTAGGATCTGATACCATCACGAACACCAGTGGGTTTTGCACTGTCATTCCTGGAGCCAGGAGCATTAGCAGAGCTCAGGCTTTAAACTCAGCCAAGCAGTCCAGCTGGCAAAAGCCAGCGAGAGGCTGATAGAGAATTATCATCATGTTGCAAAAATTCCCTGCAACGCTGGCGATCGTGCTGGCCAACTGAATTCTCATCTAACATCTTGTACTTTCACATCTCATCTTTGAGAAGATTTTCCACTGCAGTGAGTCCTTTCACACTGGCTTTCAGAAGCAGCTGGGAAGTACAGACTAACACTGAAATTTAATTTGCAGTTTAGTTATTTATATTTCACTTTATACTAAACTACCTCGGAATTCTTGGAATACCTTTCCTTTCATTATGTTAATTGAGGACAATGGATAAACGTGAACAGAAATGAAGTGTGTGAATAGTGGTTTGACTGAGTGTGTTTCAACAAAATTCCTCCTAATTTAGAATAATTTAGAATATCAGTTGAATGTAACAGGCTATTTTTGTCCTTCAGCATCCCAGATTGTTATATTAAAGTGGATCAACTTTTAAAGTAAAATAACTTAGTAAATTTAAGACAAAATCTAGGACAACTGAATGTTCCCATTAGTAAATCTTTACCAATTTAACCCGATTAGATGATGATGCAATGCAGAATACAAAACATCCAATATATGTAATCAGGCTACGTGAGTCCCCTGGGACTGCATGTTGTCAGAAATGATCAGAATTCAGAACAGACACAAAAATGAAAGTGCAAATAAGGGCAACATAAAACCATCTATGCTAAGCTTACAAAATAAAATCCCCTGGTGAAGATGCAGCCATGTTAAATGAATATTATTCTCTGGTTCTGTGCCAGTCATTTCAGATGAAGTCCATACTTCAAAGTGCCTACATTACCAGGATATAAAAACATACCTACATAATTTCTGGGTTTGTGTTTGATTGTATAAAAGCTCTAAGCAGAAAGCTGAAGGCAAATGCACTAAATCTGAAACTCCTGAACATCAAGGGTCTGACTCTTTATTTTAAGCTACCTTCATGAACAGGTAGGCTTTTCAAAAATTAAGACAAAGTAATTCTTTGTAAAGAGAATTTACATTATTTCTTTCTAAAGGTAGGATAAGATGGAAATTCAGTGTTTATTCTGTCAAATGCATTTTGAGCCTGTGATTGTATTTATAGAAGGAAATTCTGATGCTTCCAAAAGGAGACTGGATCTTCTCTGGATGCTGGTGGGTCAATGTCGACCACATCCCCACTTTGAACTTTATTATGTCAACTTTCATGAAATAAATAGGTTATTTGACAACATGGAATTAAAAAATGGATAAAGGGCTAGATCCTTGTATGGACTTGGACATTAAAATTCAGTTCTGTAGCATCAGTCTAGGTTTACTGAATAACCAGTTGCTTACACATTTAAAGCTGACATGATGCAACACTGAGATTTTGATAGAAGCTAAGCAGTTGGCAAAACCTGTTCACCCAGAATGATGCATCATCTCATTCTTCAGGGACATAAGACACCCTCAAACCTTCTCATGAAATTGGTCGTCAGTCATCCTTTCATAGCAACTGAGAGCACTAGTTTATTTTAAACCATGAAAGAAGAGAAGCAGCTGTTTGCCTTTTCCTCATTGCCTGAAGAAGCTTGAAACCTAGGCTCAAATCATCCCCTAGCAGGCAGCCTGGAGACTATTCTGCAACAGATTCCTGGTTGTGGAAGTAGTACAGGTTTAAAAAAAAAGTTCAGGATTTCTTGGTATGGTATGAGAAAGAAGAAGAGGGAGTGTTGTGCTCAGCCTCAGAGCACACAAGGCTCTCTCTGGGGAGAAGTGCTGGATTCTGATCCCAGCTCCAATGACTACTTATACCTTCTGCTTTAAGTAGTAATTGGGTAAAATATTGAATTAGTCCCTAGATGAGACATGTGCAATGGAAGGCAACAGAAACCACAGTGCAGCTTGCATACCAGTTCTGCAGGGAGAGACCAAATTTCAAGTAGCTATTGGTCTGAAGTGATACCATCTTTTAGTAGCTAAAAAAAAATAATATTATGCTACAAGTAGAGCTTCTGTTTCATTTGCTTCATTTATTGGTGATTTCTTTCAGGAACAGACAGCTGAGAGATGCTCCAAATTTCTAACTCCCTGTTAACTGTGAGTTGAGATGAGGGATCAGATACTGTCAAGATCATCCCTACATATCTCAGCAACATCAGCTAAGGAAAACAGTAATCACAAGGCATTTGAAGTATGTTGCTGTGCAAGCAAAACCTGCTTGTTGTTTTTTTCTTTTTCAGATGAATACATTGAAAAGCAAGGCATGTTTCATTCAGTGTAATCAAGACCTGTGTGCCTGTATGTAAGTGGGGCCAAATAACCTTCATCTTAAACTAGCCACATTGTGCCAAAACCATCAGTTTTCCTGAAAAGCTCTTAGTCAAACTGTGCTAACAAAAATGTGGATTCTTTTTGAATGTCACTTGAACATTAGTAATATCAACATGACAGCCTTGATATATAATGTATTTGATCCATTCCCTTATTCCTCACCTATTTCCTCTATTTGGTTTTTCAATGTGAATTGCAGGATTTAACCTTAAAGTAGTGTACCCATAGTCTAGAAGCCAACAGAAAGGTACTGAAGGTTTTGCAGATTGGAAAATAATCTTTTATCCTCTGAGTACCTGGGAAACTACAGCATGTAGAATAGGTATTTTATTTGTTTTATGCTAAAACTGTCAGCTGGATGTAAGTGCTACTTTCATTATAATTAGCATTATCTTGTTTCAATTTTTTTTTTCTTAGCTATTAATATCGAGATTGTAAGGATTTCGTGGTCTCAAAATGATAATTTATGTCTGTAAAAGCAATACATATACCTCAGATGATTGCTGTATATAACTGTCACCATAAAAAAAAAAAACCTTCTAAAAATAAAGATGGTATTAATTTTTACTTGTCGCTATCTTACATCCATTCAGATCCTTCTAGTCTGCCAGATACAAAAGAGAATAATGTGACAGAGCAACTAAGGTCTGAGGAAGGCACAGAGTTTTATCTGCTCACTATGCCTAAGAGGTGTAACAAGAGTAAGACTGGAATAAGAAATCATCAAATATATATATGTTTTAATAGCAAGCCAAATTAGTTCTGTCACAGAGACTATATCAAGAGTATGAAAACACAGTGGACAGCACAAAGAGCAAATAAATTTTAAAATTTTTTGAATCACTGATGGGCACAGATTGTTTTCAAGAAAAAAAAATAAAACAAGGACTTGGAAGAAATGTTAAGAATGATACAATGAAAATCTAAAGCAGTGGTATTGATATTCTGCTATTAACATTGCTAAGCGATGTTTCCCTCCTTGTAGAAATATTCATTTGGTCTTTTCAAACTGTTTCAATCCTATGTTTTAAGTTTCAATACGTGATCCAGTAATGAAGCAACATTTAACTATTTGAATGACAGGTTTTTATAATCACACAACTGTAGAGATACTGTTAATAATTAAGTTATCCGATTGTTTTCTCTTCTGAAGTCCATTTTAAGTTGCCTTATCTTATGTTTGGTTGAAAGTATTCCCTGCCTAATGTTAAATTTTCTTAAAAATCTTTAGTCAAAGGCTGACTGAGAAGCCCAAGAACAAAATAATAAAAATATCCAGTAGTTCTTTGTCAACGTAAAAAAAATAACCCAGTATCAACTAACATTTCTTCAGATTGGCACTCACTAAATAAAGACTCAGGGGAATCTTTCAGCTGCCAGGCCAATACCCCACCATCACAGACTCACAAATTCCACCCTCACAGCTCTTACCTCTGCTCTCAGAACACCTACCATCCCCACTGAGGAGCTGAGCAGGATCCTTCCAGCTTGGAGATACGGAGACAAAACTAATCTTTCCTTCTGCTAGTTACCCACTGTGGTTGTGGGCTGATGGCAGTGCAGGCAAGAGGCATGGAGGGCAGGCACCAGACCCAGTGGGCAGGAGACCGTTTCTTTTATGCTCTCCGTGACTTGCTCAGCTGTGCTTAGCCAGCAAGAGGAAGAAGCTGTACAATCTGAATAGAGAGGACAAACACCGGAACCAGCACGCTGGAGGAAAGGGCTGGAGAAACACACTGGGACTGACAGCCTGAGGGACAAACACAGAGAGCAGAGTCTGAGAGCTGCAGCTGAAAAAGTGTTCAAGGAGCAGCAGATTCCATGGATAAAGACTAGAGGAGAAATGGACCTGCAAGGTAACAGCTAGGACTAGTAGCCATCAGTGCTGGAGAGAACAGATTAGGGGAGAGCTGAGGGTCTGACATGCTGGCATGAAACTGGCATTGCCTCAGCAAAAGGCTTTGAGTGAGGTGGACTAACAAGAAAGAAGGGTAGGAACTGTGTGCGAGGAGGTGTCTGAGAAGACAGACAAGAGCCAAGGAAGGCACACGTGGAGTATGCAACCAAGGACACAGGAAGACACAGGAGTCAAAGAGACTGGATGACCGAGTGCCTCAGAGCAACAAGATGACTGACCAGGTGAGCCTGGGAAGGGCTGTGCAAGGAATGTGACATGGAGAGTGGTACAAGGACTGACAAAGTGAGAGGAGAAGGGCTGAGGTTGGCAGAGGAGCGAGGACTGGGCAGCAGAGAAGGAGCCAGTGGTAAGGTAGAGGCAGATTTGGAGGAGGCTGCAGGAGACAGGACAGAACCACGCTTGGCAAGAATAAGCACAAGAAAGCACATCCCCTTGAGGACCTTGGTAGGAAACGGAAATTTCAGCCCAGCTCTGGCCATTACCAAGTATCTGAGAGTTCCTCTAGAAAAAAAAGATACCTTTTCCCCTGTGTTACTGACTCATATGGAGGAAAACAATATCGTCAGTCTCTCCCTGAAATCCAGTAGCAGAATGTTCTATGTTGTAGTACAAGTGTCAAAACCTGTTGATGAGCCACACAACAGAGCTTTGTTTTTAAGTTTACTTTTTTTTACCAGTAGGAAATGAACCACAGAGTTCTTGATAAAAGACTTTTCTTAAGGTTTGCAACGTCAAACACTAAAATGTTACCAAGTGGCAGATTCAAGGTTGACTATGCAACGTTCTCTCAGGCTGTTTATTTGCACATCTTGATGCAGTCACAATCACTGTATGACTATTGTATACTATTAAACCTCCAGTGTCTTGCTCTTATTTCACGTAAATGATGGGTAAATTCATTCCACAAACAGTGGTTCAGTATTTTTTGCCATGTTATTCAAATGCTGGTGTGAAGAGGAATTTATTTCACAGCCTGTTTTGTGGTGCTCATCACTACAATAGTATCTGACTGCTTCACAAATACGAATATTTTTCCTATTACACAGGATGCAAACTGAAACCAGGAGTTAGTTCAGTTTTGTTACCTACATTGAATTGAGATGCCAGGGATCTGATTTTTAAGAGTTATTAGAATTATGTGCTTATAATACTCAGAGCACAGCACACACAGGGTTCAGTGGTGAATGGCAGCTTGAGAACTTTTATAAACCCAACTCCATGCTCTGAGTCAGGCACTTAGAAGGTAAAAAATGTTTTAAGCCATTTGTCCAGCACGTTTACAGTGACCCTGTGCCCACCCTTCAATCTCCAAGGCAAAACTCACTGCTTTTTAAAGAAATGAGATCTTTCTCTTCCTGCAACCTCCTGTTTTATTCATTTATACACTTTGCAACTTCTGCAGCAGAACTCCTATACATAAGTCATCCTAAGAGCACTTCCATCCTACAACAGCTACAGAGTATGTCCTGTGAAAAAACAGTAGGGCACCATACAGTTAAATCTAGATGGCAATGCAGATGCCTAACTAACTGAATTAAAGCTGCATGTGGCTCTTTTAATTCCAGCACTTCCTAACAAGTGAATACTTGCCTTTGCCAAACTATTCTTTTAACATATAATACCCATGTGTGGTGTTATATATAAATGCAAATGGATAAGGGAGTCCCTTGCTATATAAAGATGTACTGTTTATGTGCCACAGTAGGATGTTACACAATACAGCTCTGAAGAGTGACTCCTGTGGCAGTGAAGGAAAAGGAAACATCTGCATTTAGACTTTATAATTACTATGCATCTGTGGAACAATTACTGGTTGGTTTTAGTTGTGCAAATGACACCATCATAACAAAATCAGAACTGATTCATTTTTTGTTGTTTTTTGACTGCTAGCACATTTTAGCATCTTGGGTTTCTATTACTACCTCTCAAGGGAGGACACTGGGATTTAAAAAGGAAAAATCTGAACAGCTAAAAAATTAATTTCTCCATGAGGCTATGCTGCATACATGTAGTGTAATTTTATCAATGAAGACCAAATCCCAGTTAATATAAATCATGGCAAAATAACAGTGGTAAAAAAAACCCCTAAAACTAATAAATATTTTCAAGTCAGAGTTTTACTGCTCTGTTTCTTTGATAAAACAGTTGAAGAAAATTTTATCTCGTTCACTTCTAATTTAGCAGCAAGTTAGTTTCAGCTCCAAGGACCAAGAGTGCACTTTGATCCCCTTTCTACACTTTAGATCAAACAGAGCTAGGTTGTTTTAAGCTCTCATCCCATTATCAGTAGATAAGTATTTGCCCTGGGAATGAAAAATGATATGGACAAAGAAAAAATTGCACAGAATCAGCCTACCTATCAAAACAAAACTTGATGTATTAGAGGGTTTTGCCCACACATGTAGGATAAGCTGAACCTGTCTATAGGAAAATAACAGATTTGATGCTATTTTCAGCCACACAATTGTAAATCTAAGTAAATACACTCAAAACAACCATGATCTGCCACCACAGGGGACAATTAATCCAAATAACCTTAACTTTCCAAGTTAAGAGCTAACAGTGAAGTCAATTAAGGTGCTCCAAATGCAGATTTGTACTCTCACTGTTATACTTAGTTATGTGTATTTTTACGTACATGTGTCATCAATAATTATTAGCACTATGTAATCAACTGTTTCTTTAGCACTATGCTTAGCAGCTGTAGTAACTCATCCATAGGGGGAAAAAAAACCCCAAACAATCAAACAGTAAGAAAACAACTCAATAAATAAAAAAAATCAGATTTAATCCTTAACATGTTATCTGTGTTTTAACAAAAAGAAGTTGAAAAGAAGTTGTAAAGTTACAAAGACATCACACACCCCCAACCTAATGAAACTCATGGCAATACATCTTTAAGAAAGCCCTTCAAAAATCTGAAGTGCCACTAAAGGAGTGGAAGAAACAGGACTGTGGTAGATGAGCTGCAGGGTGGAGAGGGAGAAGCAGCCAAGAGGAAACCAGGAGCAGGCAGCGAGGGAGGAGGTCACAGAAGCTGGCAGAACAGCAGGAAAATAATGTCTTGGCATAAAACGTGCTCTTGAAGAATGTTATCAGTGGGGAGTTATTTGCTGTAAGAAAAGCAATTAAACACAACAGTCCATGGAGCAGATGTAAATGGTCTCTTGGTGGGCATGTGTGTATTTGGAAAGAGAAGAGGTACCTTTGAAGTCAAACTAAAGCACTGAAGGTTTTCTCTTTATTTCAAAGATAACTGGATTTAGTATTTATAGTCATATTTGCAAAGATCCTACACACCTGAAGTAGATCCCTTGAGGTTTTTTTTAAAAATATTTAAGATGGCTAGATGCTGAAATTTTGTTGGAAATTTTAATAATCAATCACCTAATAAACTCTGAGGTGCTTCTCAAAATCCCCATCAATATCCTTTAGGTCTTAAAGCAAAAAATGCAATCCTTGTTTCCCTTTTTATATTTGTTTACATGTTATGTGTATTTCTTCATAGTGTCTGTGCTCAAATTATCCTGATTATGTGCTCAAATTATCCAGTATGTTCATGTGTGTGTGTACATAAAATATACCATGGTATTGGAAAACTAGTAATTAACACCAGAGTGAGAATAAATGGAAATTCAGAAAATGAAATGGCAGTTATTTAATGGGACCTATTAGAAGTTCCTGAAATGCCCTCTAGACCAACTTTAACCATATGCAAAAGTTCATCTCAGGTAAGCTGTCAACTGATACCCAGAATTCTTCTACAAATTATTTGGTATCAGAGTTTTAAAAACCTCCTCAGTTTTTTTCTTATAGAACTTTAGTATTGTTTTTCTAGTAAGTTTTAAGGCTTAAACACAGAGAAGCAAAAAAAACAGGAGAGTTGAGTAAGACCATGGACCTCATTAATGTCTATCAATATGTTAAGGGTGAGTGTAGGGAGGATGGAGCCAGACTCTGCTCACTGTCATCCAATGACAGGACAAGAGGCAATGGGAGTAAGCTGGAGCACAAGAGGTTTAGGGTAAACACAAGGAAAAAC
>JAOEGS010006551.1:0-12449 GCA_025447755.1 Corythornis vintsioides | reverse complement strand
CCTGCTCGGGCAGGGGGGTTAGACTAGATGATCTTCTAGGTCCCTTCCAACCCCTAATATCTATGAATCTATGAATCTATGAATAATTACAGCATTTGCTGAATTAATAATTTTATTATCTTTTTATTCAGATTCAGAGTATACCAGCCATATAGATCTGGAAACATTGTGAAAACAGACTGGCCATCACAGCAGTAGCTGACAATATTTATGAGCTTAGACCCAGAATATTTGTGTTAGCATTACAAAACTCTGCTTTTTACTCACCTGGAGACTGTTTCAGTTCAGCTGTTGGGCATAACTTACGCTCAGGAAACCAAAGGATAAACAGCACCCACTGGAGAAGAAAACTTGATAGAGGGCAACAGTCAGCCTCCAGTTACATTAACAGTTGCAGGATAGTGGCTGTTAATTGCTTGGTAGTGCAACAGTCTAGCTTTTTCCAAGGAGCTATAGGAGTTTCTGGTTTGTCTGGCTCACCCTGTCTCCCACCCCCTAATTTTGGGTGACAGCAGAGACAAAGATTTCCTTAGAACTACAAGACTTTAAAAATAAATAAATAAACAAACAAACAAACGAACAAATAAATAAATAAATTTGAAGTGCAACCCATATGTCATGTTGCAAAAAATGCAAAATGTGCTGGATCTGTAAAAGCGGCACACCAGGCCATATGCTTCAGACAGAACAGTTTGCATCTGTCTAGGCCTCTACACTCACTTCAGAAACTGAAAACAGCAGATAGTCTACTCCACACTTCTCCACTTGTTAAATTTGTTTTGTTAAAGTCTTCTCATCTGAAGTGAGGAGAAAAAAAACAAAAACAAAAAACAAAAAACAAAAACCCACCTTAAAATTATGAGTCTTTATCCAAACTTGAACCTGATGGTTGGTCATTTATTTTCTGCACCACCTTGATCAGTCATATTGTGATTAAATGAAATCGAACAACCACAAGAATTTCCAGGATAGTTGTTCAAATCCAGATGTTCAGTCCGCAAGGAGAAATAATGGCCCAGTGAGATATGTGCCAATATATCAGGAGAGTTCAGCATACTGGTGGTGGTGTGCTCTGTGAAGAAAGTTGTTCTGCTTGGTTCTGCCATCATCTCACTTTCCTGGCACTTCTTAAAAAGCTAAGCAATGTTAATTATTTTACTCAGACCTAATTCCCACAACATTATCTTTCACACAACAAAACCTGCATGAACACTGCATTAAAGGTCTGTTTCAGTCTGGCAAATGCCAGGAAATTATAGAGTCATTAACCTTCCTTATTGTATACAGTATTATGGAGGTCTTTGAACAGCAGGATACTACACATACAGGATCCTATGTGGTGTAAGAGCTAAAATATGCACAATTAAGCAGGTTAATATTCAATTTTAACCTCTGTGTTTTGATGATGAAATATCAACAGAGCGTTGAAAACTTTTAATATAAGAACACTAGGAAGGTTTTCACATTTTGGACTTCCTGCAAAAATAGGTTTTTGAAGAAAACATGAAAATTCAGAATACATCTAACCTTGCCATAGGAAACGCTTATAGAAAAGAGACAAATAATTTAAATGGTTTCTCATTTGTCTGTCCCAGACTCTTTGTAAAACCAAGAGACCATTTTCAACAGTGTTCAATCCAACTTCTCAAATGCTTTGTGAATTTCCCTCAATTAATGACTGCCAAGTAAAGCTATACTTTCTACAACACATCAGACTGCATGGCATTATGGAGCCTTCTGGCTTTAAAGCTGTATGAGTCTGCTATATGAATCTTAAGTATGTGAAATCCTAAACTCCTAACTTATGGTTGCAAACTTCATTTTTGCATAATAACTTTACTTCACACTGAATGAAGGTTCCTTCCTTCCCAGAAAGAATAAAGTAAATCTGGTTTTGCTTGGTTTGACACTTTTTTTTTACACTCAGGGCTTGATCAGACATCCTTTTCCTACTGCAGCTGTGTCAGTAATGATTTCTCTGTGCCAGCTGCTTGTCACTAAGAGGTTTTCATCCTCCACATCTACTATATATCTACTAAGCTGCTTTGCAAATGGTCCCTGATTTGTTGCTTTAAAAATGGTGTTAGCAAAACCCTGTTCATTAGACTGACTTTGCAATTTCAGAATAAATTAGGTCAAAGGATAGCCACAGAAACAGGTCACCTAGCAGATCTGAGGGAAAACTACTATCCTATGAGGGATGGAGATGTGCAGTTGCAGGCTGACTGGCTGAGGCAGGAAATCACTCCATCAAACATACTGCATCTCCTCAGCAGGATATATGATCAGCCTCTTCCTCTGTAAAATCCATATGGTGCTTTCATATTGCCATAGACGTTTTAAAGGAAGTATTCAGAGTGGAGCTAATTTTAACTACCCGGGATTAAGCCCACAGATCACTAGACTGTCCAGAAGAGTATCTCTGTCCCCAGCCTGTTAATGTCATGCATTAAAAGTCAGTCTCAAAAGTGATTTATGCATAGTTTTAAAATAAAGGCATTAAATAAAGTAGCATCCTATACAGTCATGAGAACCATGTCAGGATATTTAACAAAATATCTCTTCTGTTTGTATAATGTTGCTCTAATAATCTCTTGTTTGCCTAGATGTGTACTTAGTAGGTATTTTCTCTACAGCTTTTATTTTCCCCGCAAATGGACAGACATATATAAAAGTGAATTTTATGCTAGACATCACGTATGAGATTTATATCTCTTAAATAAGAGATATATCTCTTAAGTAAGATAAGTGAGCTATTTTTGTTTCAATTACTTGTATTTATGTACTGTGCATTCTGTTTGAACAAATAAATGAATCAAAATTACAAATGGTAAGGTAGATAGTTCTTTTGATTTTTAAAGAAGATTTTTTTTTCATATTTTCTTTGCAGTTACAGAATACAAGCAAGTTTATCAAACCTATCACAAGGCACTAAATCTATAATCATTACTAATGTAGGTCTAGAATATTTCTTCCAATAATAATAATTATTATTAATTTACCAGTCCATGTAGATATCACAACATGTGTATTCTAAAAGATCTTATAGTAGGGTAACTCAGTACCTCCTGAAAATAACAGCTACAACATACAGTTTTGTCACAGTTTAGGATCATGGCAACCTCCAGACCAATAACAGACACTTTTAACCCCCCTCCTTCCACAAAAGGGATGAGAAATGGAATAAGGGAGAGACTCCATTATTAGAAAAGGAAACTATAACAGAATTAATGAAGATAAAAAAAAAAAAAAAAAAAAGGAATATATACAAATATGTACAAAACCAGTACTGAACCCAACCCCCCTTAATAGTAATTACATCATCATCACTGATTCTGTGGAGCAGGCAACTGAGAGAGTCCCAGACTGGGCCCTGCAGGAGACGCGAGCTGTGTTCAGGAGCTGGATTCTGGCACCGGCTTTGGGAACACACAGATAGGGATCAAAGGCAGTATGGACAGAATCTTCCTTGGTGCTTTAAGAGGGAAAGCCCCTCGAGAGAGGAAGAACATCAACAACAACTCCGAGCTGAGAGCACCCATGCCCTGAGACTAGAGCCTAGACACCCTCCAGATCCCAGAACTTTATATGGATATGGAGTATATGGGATGGAATACCTCACTGGTCAGTTTGAGGTCACCTGTCCTGTCCACTCCTCTCTGAAAGTGTGGCCTTTCACTTTTTGCACCCCCCAGTGTGGTACACAGGTTCTAGCAGTGGCATTGGTCTGCATTCCAATCCTTGGTAGTAACTCTAAACATGTTACTACTACTAGAAGCAGACACAGTCTGCAAAACACAGTGCTAACTTCAGAAAGTGTAGTTAATTAGAAGAATTGATGTACCTCTATGTGCCTGTATTTTCTAACACTAACAGTATAGCTGTGTTTCAGTCACAGGACACAGGTAAGGGTTTTCCATGTTACTTTTTAGATTTGTCAAAATAATTAAGAAATTGTATTGTTTGCACATTAATTTCCTTAAATTACATTATTTCCAGATTCCTATGCTGTTTTGTCACTCGAGAAATAGGTGTGTATTAGTTTCAGCAAATATCTCTCAAGGGTTTCAAAAATAACACTCCTTAACTTTCTGTTGTAGACATATGAACATGGCTGCTGCTGAACCATCATAGTTTACAGACTGTTATGCTAACACAAACCAGCACTAATTTTATTATACTTTACATTAATATGCCTGGCAGGAGATAGGAAGACAGGAATGGATATTGTTTCAGCTGTCCCTAATTAATTCATTCTATATATGAGTCAAAGTCTTTAATACCTACAAAGCACGCAGACAGAAGTTTTTGAAAGATGACCTCTTCTTCTCTACCTCAGATGGAGTCACAGAAAGATACAGAGTAAGAATCTAACATATCTGAAAACACATGTATAAGAAAAATATTAACAAACTTTTACTTATAATTGAGAGGAAAGATCATAGTTTTGTAGAAAAGTTAGCAATAAATAATTTTTTTTCACTACATCCAATTATAAAAGTATACCAAGAGTTTGAAAATTTCTCATACCCACATAAATAATATTTTATTTCTAAGATTATTCTTCTCTTTGTGATTAGTCAGAACTTTTTTTGTTTTCTCTCAGCTCTGATCTTAGGGCAGTCATCTTCTTTGCCACCACAAGATACAACTAGTGCTGGTTAGCCCTATCATTTCTTGACACCAAATCAAAGTTTAAGTCTCATCCAAAGGAGTATTTATTTCTGTAATTTATTCCCTGTGTATAATGTTCGGAAAGTGCTGATATAATTATTTGAGACTTTTAAAACATGGTTTTGGCCCTCACAACCTGGAAAGTTTGGAAACCACTCCACCTGCAGACTTCTTTTCTCAAATGATTCTGGGCAGGCTGCAGGGAACTCTGTAGTAACCTTTGCAACCTTGTTGATTCTGGAAACAGATCTGAGTATCAGTCTACAACTGTTCTAGCTGTACAATTCATAAAGGTAATCAAAGCCACTCTGCTTCATCTTATTTGTATTTCTGTGTGTATATTACTGTATTTCTATTCATGACATGTACTGAAAGAGAAACTAAGAGCAAAAGAAAATGTGTGATGGAAGAAAGCATTTCTATAAAAATCTTTCTATTGTGACTATTTATGGTTTGTTTTGGGGCTTATTGTTGGTGGTTATGGGTTTGGTTCCTTATTTATTTATAAAAGTCTTTCAGTGGAGTAAGGCTTACTGTACATATTCTTCTTGTCTCATGTCTGAACTCATGTATATTCATGAGTATATTTCTCATGAAATTATATCTTTAGGTACACAAAATAAGCTTTTCCTCTTAATGTAAAAGGACAAGACATAAAATAGTCCTTTTGGGGATTTGTAGTTGCTAGAATTCCATGACTGGCTGAAATTATATAAAAATCTTAATCAGATTGAAGAAGACGTCTACCAAAGTTAATATCTCCCTCAAAGTATAATATCAGGGAGCCTCAGGCAATGCTGTGTAACCCCCTGAAGCTTCTTGTTACTGGGCTGTATATTATGCAGGCTTACATTTTCATGGTTCACTTAAGTCAGAGACATTGGAACCTTGCATCTAGTTTGGTACTCCATTAGAATAGATTTAAGTGTTTTGTTTCAGATTTTAAGCTCTCTGTGTCCAATACTATTTGGAATAATTTTGCCTCTAGGTTTCTCCTTGAATGCGTCCTTCACTGTCTTTTTCTGCTCTTGTTACCAGTGACATTTTCTACATCATAGCTCCCAGCTATCCCTCAACCACAAAGGTAGTTGAAGTAGCTTCCAAAAATACCAGCTCCCAGGAGCAGCCCTTCTGTGCTTAGAGTATAAAACAGGTCTCCACTCTGTGTAATAAATGAATTCATGATCCTAAATTCCCAGCTGACATTAATAGCAGCATGGAGCAAGAAGCAAGTTAATGTTAATTTCTGCAGGTAATGTATGAAAGCAGATAGGGAAAACTTAAAAGGTCAACATCTGCTGTAATGCAGGAAAGTTGGAAAATTTGATTGGCCAGTAAATGTCAACACCATGTTCTAAAATCTACATGCTATCCTTTCAATTTAATCTTAGCTTGCAGCGCAGATAGAGATCATGCAGCATGTTTCAAAAACCCTTCAGTTCGAAAACAGAATTGTATGATTGCCTTCCCATGGCAATAAGGCACTTGTAAATTACAAACTTGTCATTTAATCAGCACAGTGAGTAGTATAACAACTGTGACTTCTTATATCAATTTTCTGGAAATGCTGAAGAGTCCATAATGATTATATACCATAAAGAACTGCAGTTCCAACTGTTGCCATGGTATTAGGTACTCCTTTTTTTTAAAAAAAAAGCAGTGACTAGAATGTAAAACAGATAATGAATCTAATTGATTGTCCCCTGCACCTCACAGAGATGCTTTATTTTTGCCTCTGCTTTGTTATCTGTTTTGTCTTACAGTATATTAGGCTCAGAACTACATTGTTTAGTGTACTGATGGTATTAATTTAGAGAACAGTACTTTCTAAAGCAGAAATATGATGAGTAGTTCTAAGCATATGAATGAAAATTATACCTTCTTTTTTGGAAAGTATATCCTCAGCATATGTTTATGTAAAATTTTCTGTAAAGCATAAGGCAATATTGAAGCAGAGGAAGCTAGAGACAGAGAGGGAAAGAGGGAGTACGTGTCCACATCCAAACAGCACAAATGATCATGTATAGCATCAGTAGTAAAATGTGACTGCAAACTTATGTTCCTAAATGCATCTTAAATTATCATGCTAGATGTCATACCATACTAATTGTAAAGCTGCACTGTAAAGGATGATTCTGAATTTTTAGGTGAAAGAGGTTTCACATAGTCTGAAGAAATGCTGTACCTGGTTATACCCAGCCTTTCTGAGCTCTTCTCTATATCACCTAGCCCTGATGTGTCTTTTCACTTCTATAGCTTTCCTGAAATGTTGCATATCATTTTCTCAATCTATCTGATCCAGTAGGAAACTAGAAGAACTTTGTTCTTTATAATCTCATTATAATATCAAAACACACCTCCATCCCAAAGGCTACCCACCTCCAAAGCGAGATCACTCCTTAACTGAGTGTGCACTCTAAATTTCTGCTACTTAGACTTTTAAAAGCACAGAAAGGAAATTTGACACCAATCATAATAAAGGTATATATGACTAGAGTCGCTCAAGCTCCACCTGAAAATAAAATAAAAAAATAAATATATTAAAATGGCTGAAGAGAGATCAAATTATTGGGAATATACCATGGCAAACAAGTTGGCAAGATACCATTGCAAGCTTGCCAACTTCTGGGATCAGTTGATGGGCTGAGACTCACTTCCCCCTGCATAGCAATACCTATTAGGTGAGATTCCAACATATTGAGTTCCTCCCCATAAATATTAGAAATCTCTATAGAGTTGGGTTTTTTAATCTAATGAATTTGTTGCCAGGCTGTATTATCTATATTCTTGATACTTTCATGTTCTTGACAGACAGCGTATTTATCACCAGCAATCTAAAAGAATGTGCATTTCTGTTGCTTCAATAAACTGCACTATTCATTAATCTAGACATGAGAGTTCTCATTGGATGTGACCAAACTAAATTATGGCCATGCTAGCCCATTGAACATGACTAGACTGAAGGGGCATGGTGCTATCTGTGCATCAAAAATCGTTCTGGTCCAATACATTGAACAACACCTGGATTTATAGTGTCAAATTGGGTATCACACAGAATCTAAGCCCAGCTCAGCACTTGCTGTGAGATTGCAAAGCTCCTTTCCTTTTTTTTGTATCAATTTTGTGAGACTCTGACAGGAGATAAATGTGCAAGAATCACACTACATAAGCCAAAACAATTGTTACACTTTTCTGTATTGACAGAATATAGTAAGTGGAAATAAACTTATTCCTGGATTTCTATATGTATTTATATCAACCTTCAGTCTATGTATGTGGCAAAAAAAGCAGAGATGTAGGTGATAATGAAACCATGGAGCTGGTGTTATCAGTTGAAAGACCTGCTTAGAAATAAAATACTTTCAGAGTTGGATATAAAAATCTTAGAGGTGTAAATAAATTTTTAAAGGAAACTAGTTAAATAATTGCATTTTTTTCTACCAAAAGCATATGGAAATTCAGTAAGAAAATAACAGAAGAAGCATTTGAGAGTTTCAGAATGGAGGAGTAGCATTTAACTGATTCCACTTTTTTATTTACTCCTTCACTGCCCACTGCTATTTCATGTAGGATATAATGTTCTGTAAAAAGACATGAAAAGTTATTAAGGTCTTCAGATTTCTAGTACTAATACAGAAGATTACCAAAGTTCCCCACACCTATTTAAATATATGTTTAAAGAACTATGACTAATCCAATATTAGACAAGGTTATCTATTGTGAAAGTAAATCATGAAGACAAAGTGAGAATTACTTATACATTTTTGTGGGCACATTCTTGTTAGGAAAGATTCTCCACTCACGCCTGGTACTCTTTTCTAAGGTCATCATAGGGGCAAAATATTCCCCACCAATCATAGCTCTTTTTATATCTTGTCAACAACATGACACTGTGCCTGAAAGAATCATTTAGCTCCCATATGATCATTCTTCACAAAGTGCCCATCTGTGGCAATGTCAGTAATGTTCTTGAAAAGATTACGATTACAAAACTTCAACTGCTCCTGTCATTGAACACATTACTTAGGAGATAAACAGAATTTCCCACAGTTTTCTAGACCCATCTATTTATTTTACTTATTCCTTTATTTTAATGACACTGCATTTCATGTGCCTCATCAATGAAAAGAGCAGGACTGAGGCTTTGGCACAAGTTTCTTTCTCTGCTACTTATTTTGCCTCCCATTGATCTAGTCATACGTGCCAAGTCAATAGTTCATGTTTACTCTAATAGCTCCTCTCACCACTTGTTCTCCTTATCTCAACCACAATCACTGAAGCAAAGAACCTTAATCTACCCTTTAAATATTATTAGATTAGTAATTTGTATACAGACCTGCTTATTATTGATTTTCTTTAAAACTCCCTCTCCCCCAAATTATGTGTAGTAGAAGTGGTACATCTGCTCAGATACATTTAGATTGTTAATGATTCTTTTGAGCATCTGTTACGCTGCTACTAAACACTTGTGGTTTCTTTAAGAAGGCATAAGGGACTGGACTTGCACCACCTTATTCTTGACTATTTGGGGAGAAAAAAAACACCTCTGGGAGCCATGTATTTATATGATGCCATACTGACAGAAACTTATGACTCACCATTTCATCAATTCTTTGACCAGTATGTTATTGATCAGTCTGCACTGTTATGCACCACTGGAACAATAATTACATTTTTTTTTCATTGCCCACCAATAAGATGTGCTGAATATCAAAATGCCACACCTATAAAGCCTTTTTGTCAAATAGCATACGTGGCTGAACAACAGCTAGGATGAGAATCTCACATCAGAAAATTCATCTGGGCTGGGAGTTCTTGGTAGCAATTTGTATGATTATGTATTAGAAATAACAAAAAATAACCAGCTATAATAATGTATGGGAGGAGAAAACTGGTAACATAATTAATTCACAAGCAGAAGGGTTTACTGAAACACCAATAAAACAATAGAGTTTATACTGAAGTCATTGAAGCCAGCAGGTACCGTACTGTAGAAGATATAGGGTATGCTATTATAAACTGGTAAGTGTGGTGAGGCAAAACACTCCAGAACTTCCTATTTAAATTTTCAAATAAATGATTTGTATGATAATTTGAGGAATGGTGAATAGCTCCTAAACTGATTATGTATTTGTTTTCTTACTGGTTGTACCACATAAAAAAAACCAGTTCAGTGATTTATGTAGAATAACCTGTATGGTCAGAATTTCTACTAATTTCTTGGATAGATTTTTATAGCTAATAACTAACTATTATTAATTAAGCATACTTTTCACCACATGTGTACCTCTGAAGACGGTGTTCACCGCTGAAAAAATTGAAAGAATATAGTTAAGGGACAATAACCCTTGGCATACATAGCCAAAGAATACCAAGAATCAAGGATTACCAGGAATCAAGGGAATTATTTAATATGATTTAGGGTTTTCCCAAAGAATGCCCCAAAAAGCATGCCCATAAACCTCCAGCTTCAGATCTTTCATTTTACAGAGTTCCATGGGGATCATTTCTCTCTCCTACTTGATATTTCTCTAAAACTTTTAAAAGAACTGGTGAGATAAAATACTGAAAGACATAAATGCTGGTATAATGCAGATAAAGTGCAACTCCATGTATTTTTCATTATGCATTACTTTATGACCACTGCTGGTATGACTTCATGCTCAAGTAAGGTAAATTACAGGTGGTTAAAAATTATCTCCAAAAATGCAAAAGTGATACGGGTTAAAAAGTTGGTAGAACTGAATTTTCTAGGTAATTTCCTGATAGCGGTCATGAAAAGTGCAAAAATTTCTTGACTCAAAACATCTCTTTCCACTTTAGTACCATATTGCAGGTTTCAGTAAATTTAAACTCAGAGCTATTCAAAACTATTTATACTGAAGCTGTACAACCAATCTTCTCTCTCTTGTCTGTTGCAGATTCAGATTCAATGGACGCTGGTGTTGGACCAGCAGCAGACATTATTCTGAGAAAGGATGCAGTGGAGCTTTCTATTTAATCAGATTCATATTTTAGTCTTGCTGAGTCTGATCTTCACAGATGACTTCTAACACAGAACAAAGGGAGAAAATTTGAATGGCTTGTAAAGCTATTCAAATTAAGCAAATTTAAAAAAAAACCCAACAATTTAATCACATACCGTTGTGTTATTTTGTTCATTCCCTTGAGTACTAAGGTAAAATGTGTAGCTTTTACTCATATTTGATTCTGTTGTCATTTCTTGCACTAAGTCTATAAAGGCTGCTGAAATGTCTGTAGCTGAGGTGAATTGGTTATAGCTAAATCTCCATGCAACATAAACTCCCATTTCATTACCTCATACAGATTACCAGTAACAGAGGACTTAACACTGCATTACTACTACAAATGAAGAACATGCAGTTCTTCAAAACTAACAATATGTACTGAGATGTTATGGTACAAAATCATAAAACCAGTTGAACAAAAATCTTTAGCCAAAATAAAAATAAACATAAATAACACTAAAAAGCAATACAATAATTTAACTAAATCTCAGTATAAGGAAACAGAAACTGCTCAAATTATATGGGTTTGGCGCTAAAACAGTCAAGTGTCTCCATTTAATGAAGTCACTGATAATTGTTATCCTAACTCATAAATTCATTGAAGAGTTTCAGTGATGAACAAAAGAAATAGAAGTTCTCTCTTAAAAACACAAAATGTTTATATGTACCAAATTTCAGAATAATTTTATCCTATTATAGACTGGGGTTTAGTGCTATGGTATTCAGTATAATCTGTGAAGTTGCATTAAATTCATCCTGGTGTTTAAACCTGAAGTCGAACAAACATTCTCAACTCTTCGTTTTGCAGTCAATAACAAAACAAGAATTTAACATGTTCGTTTGTTTTATCAAAGGGTTGATTTTACAGGGGAAAGACCTACAAAAATTGGAAAAAGCTCTTATTTTGACCTTTTTTTTTTTTTCTTCTTAAATACTTCACAAATATTTATATTCAACAGAATACTTTACTAGCAGGTAAAAGGAAATGAAAGACTATTTTTGGTGAAACAGAACAGATTACATAAAACCATTTAGATAATCCTACAATATCAGCAGGAGACTATAATGACTTCCATTATCCTTTCACATTGTTGCTGTATAGAATTTAGTTGACATATAATAGAAACTGGGAAAAAGGGCTTTTCTTGATGAACAGCCTACTTTACACAAAGAATATTAATTGAAATAAGATAACAGGGGGAAAAATAGTAACAAGAAAGTATAAAAGACCAAATCCTACCCATTAATAAAGCACCAATGGCTATCAGTGATTATAAGCAAAGAAGACTCTGCAAAATGAGAAACAAGGCAGTGTCATCATTTGCCCGATACTCTTGGGAAAGCAGATTGGTGAAATGTCCCTCACATCTGCATAGTATCTTGCCCTGGAGCAGGAAGGGGAAATACAGTTACGTCTACAGCAGCATCCTTGTCTCCATGTTCTACTGTTGCCTTCCAAAACCAATAAACAGAAGTTTTTCTAAGTCTAGGGACCAACACTGGACACATTATACCTCGCCATACAAGAAGCAGTTCCTTCTTATCCATTGGAAAAGCAATTTCCTTCTTTGCCATTTGTTTTTTCCATGACAATAACCACTGAGAAATTGTATATATATGCCTAGTCATTTTCAGTAAAAATGAGGTAGCTCCACAGCAGCACAATAATTATTTTTTTGTTGTTTTCAGACAAAATATACTCAGAACATTCTGATTTTCTTTAAGATTATTTCCTATTTTTTTATT
>JAOEGS010006550.1:4827-16670 GCA_025447755.1 Corythornis vintsioides | reverse complement strand
TTGGACTAGATGATCTTCTAGGTCCCTTCCAACCCCTAATATCTATGAATCTATGAATCTATGAATCTATGAAAGTTTTTTCAGGAGCTGCCCTGTAGTTGATTTATCCTTTGATCCATATCATGTGGCAGGGTCACATGGTGGACTGCAAGCAGTACTATGGGTAGGTAATAGCTATTAAACCCAAGAAAATGCTCACAAACACCCAGCTCTGGGTAGGAAGGCTTCAGGCTCTGCCACCACAGTGTCCCTTCTCACTTTGTGCTAGGAAAGCAGGAGTTAGTCTCTTTGAACATAATTTATGAACAAGCATTTAATCTATCCATCATTTATCATAGTCATGTAAATCTCTGTACACACTGGTAGAAAAAAATGTTACCCAGTAGCTTTACATGGACTGGTGAGAATGAATCCAAACCTAAAGTGCCAAACATTTCTACTGCTGGAACTGATGAGCAGCATCTTGGCTCTTCAGCACAGATTATAAAGGGCAGAACAGGCAGAAGCTCTAAGCTTAAGAGCTACACAAGGATCAGGACAGTTGCAGTGCAGGAGTTTTGGGCTTATTTTGGTGGAGTGTTTGGATCTGGGTTTAGTTTTTTACAATAGTAATATTAATTTTGGACCTCTGGATATCTATGAATGGGGTCAAGATATAGATAAGACTATTCAAGGTGTCAAGACATAGTGGAGATAGACTTTTTACAAAGAGCCACATGGAAAAGACAAGGAGTGATGGATACAAGTTACTCCTGAGGAGTTTCCAATTAGACACGAGGAAAAATTTTCACAAGGACAATCAGCCATTGGAATAATCTCCTCAGGGAAGTGGTGTAGTCTTCAACACTGGGCACTTCTAAGATTCAGCTGGACCATCTTACCTATACCTTGATTTTCCCAAGGTCGAACTGGACTGGATGATCATTAAGGTCCTTTCTGACCTGGTATTCTATGATTCTATGTTACTTGTTATCTTTCTACCCTCCATAAGAGCTTCCTTTACTTACTGGGGAAAAAAAAAATGTTACCTTCTAATGTCAGAAGCTTTTTTGATTTGGTGCATTATATAATTTTGGGTGAAGAAACTGTTTTGGGGCTTGTGCTGCTGACTTCTCAGTAAGAACAGCTGAAGGACAGTGTTAGTACTACAGTGTGGGATTGTGATTTTTCTTCTCTGGTTTCATAGTCTGAGAATACCAGGAGTCCTAGATAAGCAGTAAGAAGTACTGAGCTATACAAAGGAAACCTGCAATAAATACTGGCTGTGATGCTGCTCAGAAATGATCAGTGGTATTAGAAGCACTGATCCAATCATGTCAGTGGTCAAATTAAAGAAGTCCCTTTGTGTTGACACTCTTGGGTTTGTTCTTTTGGGTTTTTTTATTCCCATATCTCAGTCTCCTGAACTCTGAAAACCTCAGGCAAAGCCAGGACTTTGAGACTTCCAGGTGTCCAGCATCAGAGCAAGACAGCTGCATTTCCAAGTTTATTAAGTAACACATTTCTAATTGCTTGCTTAGAAATGCGTGGTCATAACCTTGACAGTGCCAAATTCTGACATTGTGACTTATTTTGTAAGATGTATAGCTTTTATAGAACAATATTAGATAGAAAGTGTCTGCTTTCGTCCATTGTCTATTCAAGTGCTATCATGCACATAAATCAATGGGAGTTGCCATCCCTAGGAAGTAAATAGTTTTCCCAGGCACTTGTACATAAGCAGTTTGATGCCTCCAATGGGTATTTTCTATCTCCAGACTTAAAAATGTAGTTTATTTGTAAAGTTGCAAATCAAAAGCATCAACTCAGCATCAGATTTTAAAATGTCTCTACTTTCCAATGCTCTTAACCAAACTGTGCAGGGATGAAAACTTCAGCCAGGAATAAGGTTAAGAAAATAATTTAGATAAATGTAATTAAGGGTGAAATCTGGCAGATATAATACTTCTGAGTCCAAACTTTTTTAGATAATGTGTCACTCCTGAGTGGAATCTGCAGTAAAATATCATGGGATGTCAGTTTTCCTGCTCTATACAAGCCAATGAAGGATATTAAAAATGTACAGTGGCTAATACAATGATTTTACATTTCCATAACCATTGTAGTTGCTTTCCAGCTAAATACTGTAAATGAAAACCGCAATGAGAGTAAACAAGACTTGCATTATGCAAAGGAAACATCAATAAACCAGAGCTGTAGAAGCAGCACTAAAGGTCACTTGTTCTCTAGAGACAATAAAAAAAATGAAAAAAAAAAAATTTTTGCTTTTATTCAACCCAGGACAGTTGTGATGACTGTTAACAAGTGAAATAAAATCCTCTGTTTCATGTGCAGAGTGCTGGCCCATGAACTATAACCAAGGGAACGCAAACTCAGAATTACAGACTGAACTATAAATGACAAAAATATTAAATTGCCATTATGAATGACCTGGAAAATCTATTTCCTTTTCAATTAACAGAAATAACTTTTTATTGTTTTAATATCTCCCTTCTAAACACATGTCCTATTTTCCTTTGGAAAGAAAAATAATTTATTAAGTTCTACCAAAAGGTAGTTTTCTTCCTAATATAATGTGTTGACTTCTGTTTTAATGGAGATCCACTGTACTATGATGGGCAGTCCTGCTGAACACTTTAAGAAGCAGTTTTGGAGAACTTTATGCTTTGGGGAGAATTCCTGGTTGAACTGTTGCTCTGGGAGATACTTAGATTGTCATCAAAATTTGGGAACATAAATAGGAGGAATAAATTGGTTTATTTCATTCATTTGTATAACAAGCTCAGGATCTATGTGCCCACTTCTTATTAACACCTTAGGATTCAGTTTGTTTTGAGAATATAGATTTTTATTTTATCATAGAAATCATAGCAATATCTGGGTTGAAAGGGACCTTCAAAGGTCATCTAGTCCAACCACTTTGATGAGAGCAGGGACATCTTCAGTGAGAGTAGGTTGCTCAGAGCCTCATTAAGCCCCACATTGAATGTCTCCAGGGCCTTAACCACCTCCCTGGGCAACCTGTTCCAGTGCTCCACCACTCTTATGGTAGAGGATTTCTTCCTTATTTCTAATCTAAATCCACTCCTTTTTAATTTAAAACCATTGCCTCTTGTCTTTTCACTACAGGCCTTTCTAATCGGACCCTCTCCAGTCTTTTTGTAGGCTTCCTTCAGGTACTGAAAGGTGGCTATAAAGTCTCCTCATAGCTTTCTCCTCTCCAGGCTGAACAATCCCATCTCCCTCAGCCTGTCCTTGTAGGAGAGGTGTTCCAGTCCCCTGATCATCTTTATGGCCCTCCTCTGGACACACTCCATCAGGTCCATTTCCCTCCTGTGCTGATGGCTCCAGAGCTGGATGCAGTACTCCAGGTGAGGTCTGACCAGAGCAGAGAAGAGCAGCAGAATAATCTCCTTGATCTGATGACCACACTTCACCTGATGCAGCCCAGGATGCAATTGGCCTTCTGGGCTGCAAGCACATACTGGCTGCTCATGTCTAGTTTCTTGTTTATCAGCACCCCCAAGTCCTTTTCTGCAGGGCTGCTCTCTATCACATCCCTCAGCCTGTATTAACAGTGGGGATTGTTCCGGCTCAGGTGCAGCACCCAGCTTTTGTTGAACGTCATGAGATTCACCTGGACCCACCTTTCCAGTCTGTCCAGATCCCTCTGAATAACATCCCATCTCTCTGGTGTATCGACAACACCACTAAGCTTGGCGTAATCTGTGAACTTGCTGATAGTGCCTCTATCCTGCTGTTTAGATCATTGATTAAAATGTTAAATAACACAGGCCCCAACACGGTCCCCTGAAGAACACCACTTGTCACTTATCTCCATCTGGACTTTGAGCTATTGACTACTATCTTCTGGATGTGGCCATCCAGCCAATTCCTTATCCACTGAATGGTCCACTAATTTATTTTCTAGAAAAATGAATAATTTCCTGTTGTACTTATTAAAGTCTGGATTTATTTTTTATATATATGAACATCACATTTCAGAGTTTAATACAGAAATACGTAGCTAGAGGTATGTAGTCTAATCACTATTAGGAAAATAAGGAAAATACCTTGAAGGAGTTTTGTCTGAATTAAATATTCAAATCTGCAAGAGAGTCAAATGCAATTTGTTTCAGGACAATCATAAAATCATCATAGAATCATAGATATTAGGGGTTGGAAGGGACTTAGTAGATCATCTAGTCCAACCCCCCTGCCACAGCAGGATCACCTAGACCAAGTCACCCAGGAACAGATCTAGGCGGGTCTTAAGTGTCTCCAGAGATGGAGACTCCACAACCTCCCTGGACAGCCCCTTCCAGAGCTCTGTCACCATCACTGAGAAAAAATTCTTTCTTGTGTTGGCCTTAAACCTCCTGTGCTCCAACTTGTTCCCATTGCCTCTCATCCTGTCATTGGATGACATTGAGAAAAGTCTGGCTCCATCCTCTCTACACTCAACCCTAATGTTGCTATTATAGTCAAGGAACAAACACAGGCAGATAACAGGCAGCATTGCCTGTAAGGTCAGGATCAAATGAAATAAAAGATTGGAGCTGTCAGTATTGTAGATTGTTGTGTTGAAGAGATAGGGATGTGGAGAAAAAAATATTGCAATGATATAAACACATTATTGCTGATGTTGGTAGTTGTTATTTACATGCTAATGGTGATAGTTGTGGTGCTTAAAGTAATTACATTCTCTCAGCAAATCTGCTTAGCAAGGTAAGCACAGATCTTAAATGTGTTTGAGCATATATGACCTCTCCAAATGCCCCTTTATTGTGCACTGGTAAATGCTGTTCAGAGTTTATTTCACTACTGTGGCCAATAACAGGGTGTGAGGAACCAAAATGAGTAGTCAAAATTGTGGCATTTCTGTTCAGTGAAATTATTCTTCTATTTCTGAATGTTTGGTTTGTTTGGTTTGGTTTTGGTTTGGTTTGGTTTTTTCAATATCCAGCTTTACACACAAAACCTTGATGCATGCAGTCATCTTGTACCTGGAGTTGATTTACTGCAGTTTTCTCTGATTGACAAGGTTCTAATATAGAAAACAAATTGTTTTGGTTACTGTAATTGTCTAAATCTAACAAAACATTTTACAGAACAACTGAGAAATGGATAAGTAACAACATTCAAATTATTTAATATGGAAGGTTAAAGTATTCTTGTTTCCACTTACAAAAAAAACAAGGGAAAAATGAAACATTTCTGATTTTTCATTTTACTAAAGAAAAAAAAAAACAGAACAAAAAACATTTGGAGGCCAGCTACTGTTTTACACCAAACTTGTTCAAACAAAACCACAGTAATTTTGAACATCTGAGACTTTCTAGGAAGACACTATTCTTTAGGCTTGATCACCATAACATCTACGGAGAAAAATGATTTTGTCCCTAGGGCAGAAAAGATTAAGGCTACCTGAAACAAACCTCTTTTGAGAATAATACTGTGATTTGTGATATGCAATTTTTTTTTTTTCTTAAAACTTATATTATTTTCGCTGACAGTCAGCTGCAACATTGAATTACTTTTTCATGTGCTTGGAGCTTACCCACCTGGAAACTGTCAGTAAGAAATCATTAAAATGTATGTATTTTATGTAGCCAGTCCCAGTTTCAGCATATAATTTAGCTTTCTATTTATCTTCCTCGCTTGCTATTTTTTAACTTTTATGCTTTTCTTCTGAGAATTCAGTTGTAATACAATATCAGTCACTAACTTGCTTTTATTAGCTGGAGACATACTTTTTTTAATATTCAGTGAACAGAAACCAAAACTCATTGCTAACAGACCAAAGCTTGATTTATTCTGATTTTGTACATTTGTTAGTACATAGGGTATTCATATAACAAAATAATCTGGAGAAATTAATGAGTTTCACTAAAAACTGACCATTTTCACTGTCTCTGGGTAAGGTGGATATGATCCTGTTAAGATCAGAGTACTCATACCACAAACTGGAGGGTGGTTTGTGAGCTAGTGTTTATGACATTGGTATGTCCATATGGCAAAAATAACTGTATGGAGGCAATTTATTGTCCCAGTGGCAACAAAATAGCAGTAAAATAACACAGACCAGGCTTACTGGTTCCATATCTCACATGATCTTGTTAGTTCAAGGGTACCCATGTGCACTTCAATAAATATAGAAGTAGATATGATGGAAATGATAAATTAAGGAACCATGTACATTAGATGGGGAATGTATTAGATGGGGAAGTCAGTATCACTGCCTTCAAGGGGATGAATGAGATAGTTTTGTGAAAGAGCCTCCTATATTGTAATCTGTGAACTGTGGGAATTTGGATATCCATTTTTTCCATTTCAAATTGATGACATTTTATATAAGAAATGTGTCTGAATGTGTATATACACATTATTCTGTGAAGGAAAATGAAATTACAGCTTACAGCTTCACAAACCATTGCAATGTGAGGAGCAAATAGCTGTGGTAAAAGGTAGATGTGTAGAAAGACCTTGCTGTAATAAAATATGAATAGAAAAATCAATGTGCAATGTGCAGGTTTTATGAGATTCATTGCACAGTTGATTTAGAGAGATTAGTACAATCTGGTCAATGGTGACTGAAGTGTCCATTCCATGATTAGAGCCATTTGATGGGTTTACTAAACACAAAGATTTCTTTGTGATGGTTGAGCACTAAAGCTAAAATAATTCTAATGTCAGCAAGCACATCCCAGGCACATTGCACAGGATGGGCGGTGTGGGCATAACCACGACTAGTGCTGCTTTCAGTGGTGCTGTGCAGGCTTCCAGCTTGTGTCCTTTAGCAGAAAGCTCTTCAAGCTGACCTTTGCTTATGTGAGTTGCCAAATAACTTGGCTTGTCCAAGTTTTTTACTGCTTTTTTTTGTAGTTACACTCTCTAGCCACACCCTTTTTCATTTCTTTGCTGGAGTGCTCTTCCATCTCTGGTTATATCCGTACTCTTGAGGGTTGCTGAAGAGGCAAAAAGAAGGACAGCATGTGAAGGATTAATACAAAAGTGCATTTACGCTCTTTAATGTCTTACAACAAGAAGCTTTAATAACAGCGTAGATACCAGAAGATGCACTGAACCCTTCAGGAGAAGCACAAAGAGATGAAATGTAATACGTTGTATACATAGTGGAAATATCATTGCTACTTAAAGTGCAGCACTTGCATTCAGAGTGCTCTCTAATCCATTTTAAATTGAATATGAATACTCCATGATAATGCCATCTTTTCTCATCAGTGTGTTGGGGTTTTTTTCAAACACAATCATTGATCCTATAAAAGCCCTGCAAGTCTGCCTGAGCCTGTTCCCAGAAATGTCTTTTTATTTTCTGTGCGTATATATTTTCTGACAATGTATTTTAGGTTGATATATTAAATAAAAATTGCAGGTTGGCGTTCACTAGGTGGCAGAAAAAGGGCTTCAGCCTTCCTTTTTACTCCATTTCCCTCTCCCCTATAGAATGAGAGATGAAGGGATTGCACTAGATGCTGTGATGTGTGCTGGATGGCTGATTCCTGTGAGCAATAGATCCACAGACTAACAAATTTATTTGCCTAAGATAACCCCAGAAATTTCAAAACAAGGCATTAAAATACCACAGTAGGAAAAAAGGAAGAACCAAGGCAAACCCAGGACCATTTATGAGCCCTGCAGTGCAGCAGTTGTTATCTCTTCCAAACCCTTTCCTGCTATTAATATATGCTTGGACGTGCTATAAATACCCAGTTATTGTAAATAAAATTAACCCAAAGCTAAAGAATAATGTTTTAGATGTGTTACCTACTGTTGTGAGCACTTTGCCTTTATACAGTTGCATAGAATTTGTCACAAAGGTCAATTAAGTGACCATTTCTGTAATGAAGCTTTTAGTTTCCCTGTGAGATGTGGGATTGCTTCTTATTGAAGCTGCTGTCATCTGAAAGGACATAAAGCCACATGTCAGAGGTCAGAAGTGCTGGTAACTCAGCAGCAGGTCTCAAGTCAATGTAGGCTGCATTAAAATTTGTTCTAGTGCTGCTTTACAACTTTTGAAGTGGATTCAGTGTGAAACTCGCAATACCCTTTCTAGTCTCACTGTCGGAGAATGCACAGAAATACAAGCACATAAAAAATGTGACAGACATTGCTGTAGGCAGATGTTGTGTGATAGTACATACACACTTGTAGCTTCAGGGGGACAGAGCAGGTTACTCAGGGGTTTATCCAACTTGCAAGCACTCAAGCTCAATAACTTAAATCGCTTCTCTTGCCCCCCTACTATGTTTTGGTAGGCTGTGCCCATGCACTCCTTTGGAAAGCATCTTCTCCCAGTGCACTCCAGGGGCTTGCAAGGGATGGGGCTGTCAGAATGAAATCAGCAGGATCTTGTGAGGCTTTCATAACATTTGGTGTTAGAGGAAATTATACCACAAGGGAGAAGGCTTCCTGCGTGAGAGTGTGGTTGCTCTTGAAATCATACATGGTGTTATGAGAAAAGTCATATCCAACTAGGAGAGATGGAAAGGAGTGTACATGTACAAGGTGGATGGATGCCTGGATGCATATTTTTGAAAGTAAGTATCAATGATTACTTGCTGGATTTTCTTTCGGAAATTTGTGTTGTTGTTTCTTCATTATTTTTGTTTGTTTGTTTTTAAATTTGTCATTGTTGTCAGTACAGTCTCATAGGCCCAGGGACTGTTTCAAGTTATTGCCACTGGATTTGCTCCCAGTATGGATGCTTTTGTGGAGAGAGCCCCATCTTTGTTCTTCTGACAGGAACATGGAAACGATCCGATTTTAAATGCAAATGGTTGTTAAGCAGCCAAATACCAGTGAGTCTGGGTGGTTAAGGGGTAACACTGCTCTGTAGGGAGAAAGGGTTTCAGACTGAAGCTCTGCAGCCTTTTTCACATTAACAAAGAGAAAAGCTGAGTTTCTCCATCAGTTTTGATTAGGTCTTGGATGAAGTAGTGACAAATAGCTCTTTAAAATATAAAGGGAAATTTTGATTTTCAAGAAAGTAATTTTTTGTTTATGTAATTATTTTGGCGAACCAGGTGACTTGTTAACCATCTTAAAATGCTCTCAATGTGTATTTGCTTCCATGGCATGGGACAGCAGGTGAACCAGAGACAGAACCTCCCCATTTATATTGTGCATGCATAAGAGTGAGTGACAGACTCAGCCATAGTAGTGTCATTAATAGGGACCTTGATATTTTGACATATTTGTTAGGGTACAATTTGTTGATTTTAAAAGTTGTTGAAATTGGAAGGAGTTTAATGAAAGGACAAAGGAGTTAAGGTGTGTGTGTTTCCACCAAAACCTGCTAGAGCAAAAAGAGCCATTGACCTTGTCACTGTATTGTTAATAACTAATTTCTTCATTTTCTTTTGTCAGCAGAGACAAAAAAAAAAAAAAAAAAAAGGGCTTATAAAACTGTTTTCTGTCAAAGATGCAACTGCTTTTGATGAAAATGAGCCACTAAATGAAAACAAACTCTGCTCTGGTGCACTGCTGTACAAGCATTGTTCTGCCATCTCTGTTTTTCAGAAGTGGGTCTTCATCCATCCCTGTGAAATGCTTGTGGTCACTGAGATTTATTATCAAGGTGAGCTGACTCCTGTTACGTGAAATGTTATTAACGGCTCTGTGACAATTCCCATCTATTGCATCATATGAACTTCCTTTATCACTTCTATTCGTAACCTTCTAAAAATGTCAAGATGATTAGTTATTTATGTCCTTCCTCTTGTTTTAGTGACCTCAAATTATATCATGGCATTTTATTTCACAATAGATTTTGCCCTCACAACAGTTTCCATTATTTTATATGTCGTACAAGTCAAACAGATTAGTAAAACAGTATTCTCAGCCAGCCTGTCAGATTTGAAGTGTCTCTTCGTAAACCACCTATATATCTAAAACAGCTCTTGTAAAACAGCTTATATACCTCTGTTTACAGCTCTTGGAGAGTTTAACCCAGCAGAATTAATTTCATACTGTTGACATTGAACAGGTAGAGCTATTGAATAGGATCTAAAAATAAGTCCCTTGGTGAGGTACCTATAAACTTAAGGTGCTCAGCTACTCAAAAAACAGTTTGATGAAATTATCTGAGCAATTGCTATAAACTCAACACTGTGGGTTGCTGCAAAAGCATAGATGTAGATCTTAATTCACTAAAACCTTAAGTAGTAGTTCTGGAAGCTCTTGTGAGCAGAACTGCTAATAACCGAGAAGGGAACTTGATCTTGGTGCTGATGAGAGAAGTTTGGAGCGTGTGAGTGACCTGACTCACGACACTTACGGTAGTAGCTATAGTCATGAGGGTTTTGCTACAGTGTGTCAGAAGAATGGTCTTATTTAGTGACTTTATTTTGAATCATATTTACTCAATTCCGTATTTTTTCCACATATAACTTATACAACAAATACTTTGGCACAGTGAATGATTAAATGGGTGCTATGCATCAAATAAAGTATGAAATGTTATGAATACTAATCAAGTAATGACTATCACTGCAACAAATTTGCATTGTTGCTGGAGTAATGACGGCAGATATTGGAGAATATCAGAATAGATTTACAGCTACTTTATGTCCTAAGAGCAGAATAAAGGAAATGCATACCTGCATTTAATTCCAAAACTGAATGCAGTATAAGAGTCTTGTTAATGCTCTTATCATTTAACTTTTTTAATATATTTTTTTAAAATTAAAATTCCACAACTTTCTGACTGGATTTACAATTTCTCCCTGTTCAATGGCACCTTTTCATAAGAGTACATGATTGCAAAATCTGTGGGTAGGCATGGTCCCCAGCCCAGCACTCAAATGATGGGAGAGTCATCTTCCTGCTATCTCAATTGCCTAAAAATAGGGCTATTGTGCCAGATCCCAGAAGCAGGGGCAGAACCAGAGCAGTTGCTCCCCACATGCTCTGCCTGCAGCAGAATCACAAAATAATCATGGTTGGAAAGGACCTCCTATATCACCATGTCAAACCATACCTAAAAAAATAAACCCAACAAAAAACAAACAAAGCCAAAGCAACACACCAAACGCAGTCCCCTACATTAGAGCATGTCCTGAAGCACCTTGTCATTTCATTTCTTAAATACGTCCAGTGTTGGTGATTCAACCACCTCCCTGGTGAGGCTGTTCCAGTGCCTCACCTATCTCTCCATAAAGAATGTCTTCCTCATATCTAATCTAAACCTCCCCTGCTGCAACTTCAGACCATTTCCCCTGGTCCTGTCATTAGTAATTAAAGAGAAGAGGACAACATCCTCCTCTCTACAAGTTTGAAGTTATTAATTATTCCAGAGTAATAGCCTACCAAAACTTAAGCCTGAGAGACCTACAGCAGACAGTCTGTTACTTTGTAAGCTTCCCCTAGGATTTTGTTCTTGAATCTCCAAGACTGAGGGAGCACTTCCCTCCCAGCTGTACTGCTGACTCCTTCTTGAAGCCACTGGTCTGGGACCACTGAGGCAGCAGCTGTCTGAACCTGCAGACATTGACTCCCTAGTGAGCCCTGACCTCTGGGCCAGATGAAACACAGAGATGCCACCCACATCACCATCTTCCCTACAGCACCACAAAGCTTCTGTCAGCTCCCCAGAAGTAGGTTAGTCTCCATTTAGTCTCCAGTTTTTGTTCTAAAATGTCTTTATTTTTATTTATTTTTTTCCTCAAGTATCTGCATGCCTGTGGTTATTTCCTCTTATTAAAATTAATGTCTTGGCTGTGCCCTTAGTTATTCCTTGAGCATGTGAAGGATGCCAGGCTGGAGTGATTCATTAGTGAGGTTTTGAAAGAGCTCCTTGCCTTGTGCCAATTATTACTTTA
>JAOEGS010006549.1:92219-123261 GCA_025447755.1 Corythornis vintsioides | reverse complement strand
GCTGGCCACACTCCTCCTAATGCATCCCAGGATGCCATTGGCCTTCTTGGCCACAAGGGCGCATTGTTGGCTCATGGCCATCCTCCTGTCCATCAGGACCCCCAGGTCTTTAGTTTATATTAGTGTATGTAGTTGATATTAGTGCTGTAATTCATCTAAGACTGATATTCATGATTCAGTATTCCTTGTTCATTTCTGTAGCAAAGTCAGAAAGAGATAGCAATATAAGGCAGCTTCAAGTGTTACTTTTCACCGTTCTCTATACCTGTCTGAATTTTTGAAGCTGTAGTTTTTGATAACACAAAATACAGTAACTAATTCCAGCTCTAAGAAATTAATTATGCACTGTACATTCAGTAGTTGGGACTCTGAACTTTTCATTAACTTCTGTGGGTGTTCTTGACCAAATGAACGAAGGTGTTGGGCATAATAGCTGTGAAAGTGAGTACAGACTACTGATGAGCCTGAAAGTTAGTGAATCACTCATGGACATAGAAGACTGTACAATTATTGTCATTTGTCTGTGGTAAAACAAGTTAATTTCTTGATAGAAATATTAATCTCACTAATTCAGTTGTGCGTTTTTTTCTATTTGAACACACTGATGTTTCCCCAGGCCTTTTTTGTTTTACCTCTATAAAGTATTTTTTTATCTAAGGAATAAATTAATGGACTCTTATAACTTAGGTTTTCATGACATATAATTGTCCCTTAATTGTGTATGTGTAGGAAATGTAAGTAATACTTGCCACTTTTTATAGTGTTAGGGTAAATCAAAACCTTAGCTAATAAAATAAAGCAGCAAAGCTGGCAAGATTTTTCTAAAATTATGTATTATTTTTGTAATGATACTGCAAGCAGGTATGTGACGGATATTTGCGACTGAATCAGACAAATTGTAACTGAAAGCATGTTTAGAAAACATAAGTAGAAGATTTTCACCCCTCTTTGGGGTCTGAAGACAGTTTTTATTACAAACCTAAAATAACTGGTTTTGTTAAGATTTTTTGTTTGTTTGTTTGTATATTTTAATATATTGAGTTATTCCTGATCAATCAGCATAAAATGATGCTCTGAATGAAACTGAAAATAACATAGAGCATGAAAGTATAGAACTTTCCCCTATTGTTCTGGCTCACTTTTGGTATGGATTAAACAATGTACAACTAATATATTCTGACCTTGAAGGAATATTTGGACATCCTTTGTCTTTGAAACAAAGTATATATGCCTATATGCTACAACTTCCACTTCTTAAAGCCTTTCGGCTTAAATCAGAATTCCTTCTTGCTGAGAAAACATCTAGTCTCACTACAGTCGTTTCAGTTCCAGGGTACATTAAAATGGGAATAATCTGTTAGGTATAGTGGGGTTCCAGCAGTTATGGGGCTGTTAGTACAATGGTCTTGCAGAGAGGTGGTGTCAATTGTGTTGTGTTGGAGTTTTTTGTCTGGGAGGCCAATGTAATGTACAAAGTTTATCTGTTGCCATGCAAATTTTACTTAGTGTCACGTGACATAATTAATCCTCATTTTCAATGGTGAGTCTTCCAGTTTTCTTTCTTGTGAAGAAAGGCTTTCAAATAATTATTACTTGGAAAGTATTTTTATTTGGTGCTCCATTATATATATGATAGACAGACAATATGGTCATTGAGTCTGTAGTTATTTTTTCACAGATTAATGAATTATCTTTATTCAATATATTCAGTGCATGATTAGGGATAATTTGTCACAAGAGTGCTGTGTTTTCTCATATTATCAAATAAATGAGTTAGTTAGCCTTTTACAATTTGTTAGTTAATGGAAGTAATGAAAGATCTAATAGGCTGAGCCACCAGTACCATAGGAATGTTTCCTTATATTTTGACTTGATCTCAGGTGCTATGTGACACCACAGCAGAAGTTTCTCTTTTGCAGTTCTTCTTTTCTAAAAGTGTTAAATAAGAAGCTTCACTTTTTGAAATATGCTTTGGGGGATTGAAAAATGCTACAAACTCACTGAATGAAAATTCTGGCATTTCAAGTTTCTGGTCTTTTTTCCAGTCTGATTAGTAGTCCAGGTGAATTGAGTTAGTGTCTTCTAAATCCCTGGAAACATGTAGTACATGACACAAACCTGTAACAGATAATTTTGGATAACCTAGTAGAACTTCCTCCTTAAAAGAATGTAAAGAATAGACAGAAATTCACCATTTAGCATTTGAGAATGAGTCTGTAGGTCAGCTTGTATATAGATAATATTGTAAAGTGTAACTCCCAGAGATCAGGTTTTGTTTTGTATTCCATGGAATCACAGGAGAATTAACTTTAAGTAGAAAATCATTACAATGCTTCCTGAAGACTTTTAAAATAATTCTTCCAAAGGAGGCTTTATTTTAAAAGTCAATATAATCTAATTTGTTAAAAATTAATGTTAAAAATTAATGTTGGTATTATAAAACACTTTGAATAACTTGAAATTAAACTTGAAATTAAACTTATTAAAACTCATTTATCTTAAATGCACTAGTGGAAATTCAAAAAGCTATAGTAATATATCACAGATGAGTTATTGTAAGTTTTCAGTAACACAAATAAATGAAAGTTTATGCAATGTAAATCAAAACTGGGATTAACGTAGTAGCATTTAAAATTAAGTGTGTTCTGTAACTTGCCAACCTAATTTGTTTTCCTTCTGACTGTCACGTTTGCACAGGTCTTCAGGAGCCTTGTGTGTCAACTCTGTTTCTTTCATGTAATTGTTTGCTTCTTAATACTATTTGAACCTCTACGTAGAGAAACTTAACTTTAAAAGTTATGTCCAAGGATACTATTACACTATTTGGGAGTCAGTGTTCTGAGGATTGACAGTTCAGTAAAATGATGTTGCATTTAAATGTTGCATCTTGCAAAACTGTTCTGAAGGTGTCAATAAAGAAATACTCATTGTTTCTCAAAGCATGACAATGCAGAGATATGTCATTACATTCTTACGCTGTAACTCTAAACCAAGCTTCAGTAATTTTTCAATATTTACTGAGAGGTTCATCATTAAATTGCAGAAATTATTGCCAAAGAATGTTAGGAAGGTCAGAAGTGTAAAAGGGATTAAAACAAGAAGTAGAAAATTAATAGAAATTAAGCCTGTCAGCAGCTTTATTAAATGAAGCAATCACAGTATAAGTTAATGCTACCTAGAAATACAATATGTACTCACTTAACATATCCAAATTCTGGTCATCCTGTCCACTTGTTGGATAACCCTTTCAGCTTCTAACAAACTGTTAATTGCTCCAAGTTTTTGGTTACTTTTTTTTTCATTTCCTGAGAGAGTAGGTGGCATCCAGTGTCCTTCAGTATGAAAGAAACTCTCAGCAAGTTTTCTTACAGTTTGGCGTTTCTTTTCCACTGAACCAGCTCAATTTAATCAGATAGTTGTTACTGCCCTTTTTTTTCACTAAGGACCAGGGGTGACTGTCCGACAAAACAGCTGTCTTCAAGCAAACTCTACTACTTGATAGCAGCTTGTGTTATAAACCAAAAAAATACTGCCTGTGTCCAGGAAGCAGAATAGTCTTCAGAGAAACTCAGGCTTTGCAAACATGAGAATGTCATTATACATAACATCTTTATGGCAGAAGTCTCATCCTTTCTCATTAATGACCTTTGTCATTTAATCACACAGAAATAATTTTGAGTTCAGTAGAGCTGTATCAATAGTCTCCTTTCAATGGCCCACAGTTAGAATAGAAATATGGAGTATAAGTAAAAAATATCACAACTAGGAATGACAGTTGCTCATGATACACAGGCGATATTTATGGGTCTATGCTATTCCCTTCTTTAAAGTCTGTGATCTTTGTCCTTGGGTTGTGAGTGTGTAACTTTGTGAATGTGGGGATCCACATTGACAAGCATGCTAGTGAGATTGACAAAAAAGAGAACTTCTTGTACTCTACAAAGACACAGCACTGTACTTAGAGATTACAAATTTTATAACATCTTTCCTTTTGACTAATTAATTTCAGTCTTCATATTGTTTTTTGTACTTTACATACCTAAAGGATGTAATAGCAGTCAAACTAGATGAAAAACTCATCTTCCAAAATATTTTTATTTTGTGACCATGTGCACAGAATGCATATCTTAAAGGATTTATGCAGTTTATTTTGTACTCCTTATTGTTAGGTACTAATGGTATTTTTTAAATCCAGTGAAAGCTTTTGATAAATTCCAGCTATACTGCTCTGTCATGACTCTCAGCATTGATCGCATCCTTGCAAGTCTCCTAAATAGAGTTTCCATTGATTTTTATTCCATTTCCATATGCAGAGTCCTTGCATGACTAGACTCCCATTTCTGTAAATGCAAATGATGGGAATGTGTGTTAGTACAGCATCTTTAAGGTATAAAACCAATCTGACAAACATGGGATTAAGATTTTTTTGTAGCCATAATGAGTTTCTAAGGTTCTATAGATCTTTAGGCCCAGTAATGAAGGTCTGCAAATCTGGTTTTCTAAAATTTGGCATTCTTCATACACATTGTAAAATATGGAAAAATGTTTTTGCTTTGTATTATATTTTGTATTATACATATATTTGTATTTATTTGGCTAATATTTGAGGAAGGAATATGAAGGACAGAAAGAATAAGAATACAAAGTTGAAGTTCAGGAAAAAAAATGTACAAACATACTGTCTTTTTTTCAGAAAATACATAGTAATTTTTATTTTTTTTTTCACAGAGGAAAGAAATATGAAACCACACACACACAAAAAAATAGTTTTCCAGACTTTTTTTTCCCATATTGGAAAGTAAGAGGTTTAATATTATAGCGGTATTTAGTAATTGCTCCATGCATTAAAGTCTTAATTCCTTTAATATCCATAACATTTTAAAGCCATATTTTCTTCTTAATACGTATAGCAGCAGTAAGCTTGCTTAAAGATCATGTGTTATCTCTGATATTTCAGGTGGTTTCATTTGTCAGATTTCACTGAAAGCAATGGACTTACAATGTAGAATCATAGTGACCTCTGAAAATCTTATTATCAGTGGTAAAAAGACAATGTAATCTGATTTTCTGGGACAGTACAGAATTTGCAGTGTTATCTTATGGAAAAAAAAGAAAAAAAAATATTATGTCTGAAGAGGTTTGATTTGGACAATGCTAAGAGACAGTTAAAGAGATACCACCAATAACACATTTCCACAGAGTTACAACTCAGACTAAAAGTACTATAAATTGAGTATGCAATTGCAATTGTATTATGAATTTATTTAGTCTCTGCTAGTGTGCATCTGAACCAAGACACAGATGAGAGCTGAGTATACAGGAGGGAGAAAGGATTGGACTTATTATTATTATTTCTTCTTTTTTTTTTTTTTTATTTTATTTGGGGTTTTCTCTTTAATTAGAGAAGCAGCACACTAAAATACAAAGAGCATCTCTTCTAAGACAGCATATCTGTGAACACTGTACATAACAATCTCAAGAGTGTTAACAGACTATTTTAATCTACCAGAGTAATAAACAGTGGGGTTGCTTTTTAAATACTCTAGGCTTTTACGGTAACATTTCTCATGGCTTTCAATATATCCTTGCAGTTACACAGCCCATAGTTACTGTGAGGTATATGTAGGAATCGTGTCTTCAGACGCTTATTGCCTTAATTAGCTGTAGTTGTATGAAGCACCATTCTATTTTGTGCTAATATATCATTGAAAGCTACAAGGATGGAGAACAGAAACCTGGGAGAGGATTTGGAAAAAGCACTGTTAAGTATCATGGCCTGTCTGGACTATGCTAACAACAGCATGTAAATGCATGTAACTTCTGATGTTTTATTCCACCTTTGGTCATTTGTGAAGTTCTCTGCAGTTCAGATATCCGGCAGAGTTATTGCCACCAGTTTACTTCTCCTGACTGGTTTCCATGTGCTGGATACTGAGTAGAGACTAATGTGAAAATCAATGCTACCGATAGGGCTTAATTTTCTAGAAAATTATTTTCTTGGATGTTGAGGCTTTTTAGTAGGTTTTAAACACAAACATTATCAAAGAATCAGAGAATTTTAGGGATTGGAAGGGACCTAGAAGATCATCTAGTCCAACCCCTCTGCCAGAGCAGGATCACCTACAATAAGTCATCCAGGAACACATCCAGGCAGGATCTTGAATTTCTCCAGAGAAGGAGACTCCACAACCTCTCTGGTCAGCCCGTTCCAGAGCTCCGTCACCCTCACTGTGAAAAAGTTACTTGTGTTTATCCTAAACCTCGTGTGCTCCAACTTATTCCCATTGCCTCTTGTCCTATCATTGGATGACATTGAGAACACTCTGGCTCCATCCTCCCTACACTCACCTTAAAACATATTTATAGACATTGATGAGGTCCCCCCTCAGTCTCCTCTTCTAAAGGCTAGAGGCACAGCTCTCTCAGCCTCTCCTCAGCAGGGAGATGCTCCACTCCCTTCAGCATCTTGGTGGCCCTGTGCTGGACTCTCTGCAGTAGTTCTCTGTCCTTCTTGAACTGGGGTGCCCAAAACTGGACACAGTATTCCAGATGAGACATCACCAACTCACAGTAGAGGGAGAGAAGAACCTCCCTTGACCTGCTGCTGTCCACACTCTTCCTAATGCATCCCAGGATGCCATTGGCCTTCTGGCATCAGGCTGTGGCATTCTCTGCAGCCTGCCATCTGCACTCCCGCATCCTTTTGTGCATTATCTGTCTGAATTCCCACATCAACTTTGATTGCAGACTCAGCCTTCTTGTGCCAAGTGGACACCATATTGATGGGGAACAGATAGCAGCAAGTTCAACTGGTTGGTTTGTTTGGTGTTTGTTTTTTTTGGGGGGGGTTTGTTTGTTGGGATTTTTTTCCCTCTCCTCACACATCAGCAGTGCAGGCTAGGGAGAGACTCTGCCTTCTCGCTGCACATGAACTGAGCAGCGTTGCCATCTTAACTGTGTTTAAATCTCCACAGTTAGCAACGGGAACACCCCTAACCACATGAGCCTCTTTGCTGCTCCTGCGAGAGACACTGAGATTTTCTACCTGATTCCCCGCTCCCACCGGCATGCCTGAGATGGGGGGGGAAGCCCACCCCTGCTGATGAAAAAGAAAAAGAAAAAAGAAAAAAGAAAAAGAGAAAAAAGGCAATGCTCTGGTAGCGAGGTTTGTCGCTTTGTGCTCAGCTTTCTTGCTGCATGCGAACTGAGTGAATTATGAATAGGTTTGTGATACACACAAATGCTGTTTTAGGAAAAGAAAGACGCCATTGTGTTATAGACGACACATAGATTTCTGTGTCCAGTTTTGGGGAGGGAAGTTATAATCTGGAATAAATTCAGCAGAGTACCTCAAGCCCTCAAGATGGTCAGGGGCTGCAGCTCTTTTCCTTTCAGAAGATTTTGGGAAGAAGGGACTTGTTCAGTCTGGATAATATGAGGCTTTAGTGTTATCTATACAAGCTCCTAGTAACTATGGGGAGGTTAACAAGAAGGTGGAGGCAGGCAGAGTGGTGCAATGGATGTAACTTGAAAACTAAAAGGTTTAGACCAGATATATGAAGAATTTGCTCAATGAGGATGGTCAGGCAGTAGGGCAGTTGCCAGAGAAGTGATATTCTCCATGGAGGTGTGTTCAAGACTCGACTGGATAAGGCTCTCAACACCCTGACCTAATCTTGTAAGTAACCCTAACTAGAGACCTCTCAAGGGTCCTTCCAACCTCAACTATCCTGTGATTCTATGGTATCCAATACTAATTTTCAAATGTTTTATGTCACATTTAGAGGAATACTATTTTGTTAGAAGCTTAAAAAAAATGCAATGTATTAATCTCATTTACGAAACCATGTCTGTAGGTAATTTTTATTTTGAAACACATTTGATTTCTGAAAGTTGATTTGCTGCCAAGATATTAGACTGTTAGAAAAGGCATACAAGTATAAACAACTCAATGGAAACATCAATTGGTTGCCTTAATTGAGACTTTTTAAAAAGTGAGTAGCAAGTGAATAAAATGCACTAACATTTAAAAAAATCCAATAGTACATAAATAATAATAATAAATAATGCTTAATGTATTTTATTTTTGACAAATGATTTCCTATTTGATTTCTAAGATACAGATACAAGTGTAATTGGCGGTCTGAAATGTGACAATGAAATCAATACTTAGGCATCAGATTAAAGGGTATGTTTAGCAAAAATAGTCTTTGTTCTCAGCAATTTAGTACTTCATCTTCTCAATGTCGGTGTCTGCTTAAGTAGTTTTTGCACAGCAGCTGAGCTCCATTTCAACTCTCATGCTCATCTAGATGTACATTTCAGTATAACAAAACCAAGGATGGGCGTAGGAGGAAGGAAATAGTATTAAGCCCATTTTATGGAAGAGGAAGTCAGGATGAAAGATGATGTTGTAGTCTTATGCTTGTGTAAGAAGTGTGTGGCACAGCCATTAACAGAACTCCCTGGTTTTCTTTTCCTAGAAAATTAACAGTAAGTTCACATCTTTGTCAGCAGCTCGTTTTTCTAGGTGTACTGGAAGGCAAACAAGGTTCAGAACCTGGCAATTCTGTGCACTTTCCTCCTGTAAATTGAAAGGACAATTTTATTAGCTTCAGCAGTATTAGCATCAGGGATATTGTTATGTTTGCAAATTGAAGGAAAACAAGCTGAAATAGAAGAATGTACTCTGAATAATATAAATAAATCTTACTGGTTATTTTGTTCTACCGCAGTGCAAAATTTCTCTCTCTCTCTCTCACTTGAATACATTTAGGGTGCTCAACTCAGCCAGTGACATGGTGAAGGTGTTTTATCCATCCATCAATAATAAGTAGAAAACTCTCTTGCAAGCTAGACTTAGTATGAGGTTGTTTATCTGCATCATTATCCTGGCTTCAGAATCCCAAATGATTACTCTGTTTGTTTGTTTTTGTCTGAATTATTTTTGTTTGTTTTGTTCTGAATTGTCCCCTTTGAAGGAATAATTAAGTTAGCTTTCTGTTTCTTTCAAATCAAGTAATGGTCAAGTAACTACAAGTGACTGAGTTTTCAAAAGATATCGCATTTCTGTATTCCCCTTCCAGTTCTACACATACTCACACACACACGCACTCTCCGAGCCTTCCTTCCATCCCCCAAAGCTGGAGATACTGCTCCCTCATGTGATTCATTCAAGCTGACCACATGCATGATACTGCAGTCTAATGAAAGAGATTTATTTCCATCTCTACTTGTATAGAGAAACAACAGCAGTTGCATCACTTCTAATACTTATTACACAAAAAACAAACAAACAAACAAACAAAAAAAACCATAGCCTGTCTCCAAAGTACTCTTCCTAAATGCTTATCTTTCCAATGCTTTTGTCTGGGCTCCCTTTTGGAACTGCTGAAAGCAGCTTATGTGAACACCATGTACTTGGCATTCCAATGAGCTGATGGGGACCACATCTCTGCTTACCAACTCCAGCTGAAGCACAGTAACTTCTTAAAATTCAATGACACTGCCATTTGTGATCATCTGAACATAGTCTCATAGGATCAGAGTCTCAGCTGGTAGGAAGTATCTTAGCTCTGTTAATGCTAAGGGAAATAGACCTATTTAGTATAAATAAAAATCTGGTTACAGTATTTTTGGGGGACAAAAACATAAGTAAAGTATAATAATAAAAAAATCACTCCTTCAAAGATTTATAATTATTTTTATACAACTCATATTTTGACATTAAGTGAAATAATGAATACAGAATTCTACACAGAATTAACTGATGATACTCCAGCTCTCTTTTTTCTTCTTTTTTTTTTTTTAAATTTAGAAAAAACATGTAAAGTTTCCCATTTATTAGCTTCTTTTCTTCATTAGATTTACAGACTGACAAAGTTTTGTAATGCCAGGGTGTTTTTTTATATCACTGTTTGTCTGCCATATGCAATAATTGCTCGTGTTTTAATTTGAAAATTTTTAAATTGTTGTGTTTGCTATTATGTAAAGCTTGGAAATATATGGTGGCAGAAATATTAATTGCAAATTATTCAAATAAAAAGATTGCCTCCCCAGTTCTGCTCTGAAAACTGATCTTGAAATGAGGGCCTGAATAGTTCATAATAGCAGAACTAATAAGGTTTTGAAATTGATCACCCCTGTGGTTATGAGATTCAAATGAGAATAGAAGGCAAAATTACTATTATCTTTTTTCATTATTATAGAACTGACTGTTGTTGACATTCTGCTTCTGTGGATTAAATTGTATGATGAAATTGTAGTGTATTTTGAGTATAATGGGTAACAAGTCACCAAGTGGGGTCTCCAGCATCTCTGCATAGGGGAGCTAAAATATTTATGGGAGTTTATTGTCAGTAATTACACAAATTATTTCTGCTTGCTGACCATTATGCCACAAGCTTTTTAATATACAGCCAAAAAAATATTAGGATAAACTATGTATCATATATTTCTAGAACCTCAGGTATATACCAGATAGCATTTTTAATGACTGGGTTTCAGTTGTATATAAAGCAAAAAGAATTATTATTTAATCATTTCTTATAGCATGAAGGGAAGCAAGTGATAAATGCTGAAAAAGGTTGTGATAGGATTTGCTGTAATTGAAACCCGAAGCACAGTGCTCTACTAGTAGAGGTGGGAGTCTAATAAGTGGCAGACCTCTGAAAGAGGTAGAATAGAATAATGAATGAGGAAATCAATGAAAAGATTAGAAATAGGCATGTACCTAAAAAAGAAAGGTGACCTTTAATGGAATTCAGGGGACTGACTTGGTGATTGGCTAAATTAATCACAGTTCCACTGCTACTGCAAAAAAACACCAAAATTACCTACATGCAACATAGTGGAATTGGATGGCATATGTAACAAAGTACAGTATCTTGTGTCAATTCAGGAATATTATGGATCATTTCCTCTTGTATTTCTGATATAGTATATGTAGGTATGATAATATTTAAAAGAAGGTTTTAGATTTCTAGTAATAAAAGTCATTCTAAAGCTTATACAGTAGTTAAAACTAATTAAACAGGTTTTCAGGAATGAGGAATAGAGACTAAGTTCATAAACCAGACAGATATGCTTTGTAAATGAAGAAGAAAGCTAATTAAGCCAAGCATGACAATATAATATTAATTTTTTAAAACACTTAAAGCATTTTTGTAGTAAATCTCACCAAAGCTACTGCCTATTTCCTAATGAGTTATTCTACAGTTTAGGTTCAGCATCATTGATGCCAACACTTCATAGCCAGGTAAAAAAACCTTTACCCTTAGGCATTATGCTAATGTTTATTTCAGCACAATTACCTCTTTGAACCCAATTTATGAAAAGGACAAAAATAACATAAGGAATTTTTAGGTAGCAGAATATTTTTAATTTCTTTAAGCTTTATTCAGCTGATGTTAATTCTAGTTTCTTTGCAAGGGGACAGAGGTTAAAATGGAGCACTTGCTGGTCTCTATCAAGAGCGCACATATATGATCAGAGGGCTGAATTTTTTCTTATATATGAAAGGCAGTTAAGGGAATTAGTGTACTGCTACTTTTCCTTCTACATGAAGGCAAAAATCAATGACATGGGGTTTTTTCAATGTCAGATTTAGATAGTTAAGGTGAAGACACTTTCTGATATCTGTGCTTCTGTGTTTCCTCAAACTATTTATCTAAAAAATCTTGAACATTTTCAATTGAGAGGTGTGGTAAGCCTTTTAGGATGTGGCTTCTTGGTTGAGTTTCTGTATTTCTCTAAATAAGGCTTTAGTTTTTGGAGAGATTACTGAGAAATCTCGAATTATTGTCATCTTCTGCTGGGAAATATTGATGATTAGTGGCTATTTCTTTAGGTGCTAAACTAAAGTGTTTCCTGATATGAGCATCTTTAGGTGCTAAAATAAAGTGTTTCCTGATATGAGCATCTTCTATGTAGTGTATTCAGTGCTGGAAGAAAAACATGTAATTTGTATTTCAAATTGTTGAATCCAAGTTCTATCATAAGCCATTAAAAGTTCAGTTACTAGTTTAAAATGTCTTCCTGAACAGCCTCTAATTTCCAAAGGAAAACTGTAAGTTTTACAGACTTTATAGGTGGGATTCATTTCCTTAAACATACCTGTCTGGTGGCATTTTGGATGTCCTAGTTATCCTGTCTGGTCTTATAAGACATTATCAGAAAGGCACATTTCTCTTGAACATTGTGATTATAGCTGTCCTTGTCATGAGGATGTCTCAGTAGTCTACCTAAAATAGCATCAGTCACTTATGTGTAGGCACACAAGTCACTCTTCATAACAAATTAGATGGTTCATGATAAGCAATTATAGATACCATGCTGAAGTTTTGGCAAACATCCAACAGCCTTTTGGGGCTTAAATCCTTAAGTCGTTTACTGTATGGAAACTTTTATTTGAATTTTCTTATATGTATGTGATGTTAAGGTGTGGTGATGCTTAAGGGTGACAGAAATCTTTGGAGTGTAAGGACTGCACCTTTAACAGCAGTGAGTGAAAACTGTGTATTAATCATTCCTCATCTCCCAAGAATCCTCACTGGTTGGTAGTTGAAGAATGGTCAATAACAGAATCGTATCCCTTACGTTAAGGTATGTTACTAGCTTCTAGTTTAACTGTCTTGTAGACAGTATTTAATGTATTATTTCTGGGACAGCTGCTTTGTTCTGGAGAAGAAATTTCAGAGCACTGGCTATGACAGCCTACAGTAAGGACAGAAGGTGATAAGGCACTATTTTTGCTAAATTTATAAGCTCTTTAAATATTTTATATAGTGTACATGGATTTTCAATTTGGGTATAGAATACATATATATCTACTCATGTAAATGTATTTTTATAAATATGTATATGGGATGTATATATGAATGAGGAAAAATCCCTGGCAAATCTGTCAAGAAATAAGAGGTATAGAAAAGGTCTACTGGGGACAGAGCTGAAAAATAAATTGAAATGAATTATGAATCAGCTATTCAAACCTAGATTCTGTCTTGTAACTTTACAGACAACTAAATTTTTCAGTCTAAATATAATTAAGTGCATAATATATACTTAAATGCACTGACTTCAATTACAAGAAATTAAAAACATCCATTACTCACTGGATACAAATCTGCTTAGATTAAATGGATCCAGATTGGAGGAATAAACTTCATGTCTCTTAAACAAGGAAAGATTTCTAAGCTGGTGTTCTTGAGTATCTGAAACTCTCCATCTGGCAGTCAGAGTGAATTGGCAGTAAATGCAATTTGAAAACAAGTTAAATAAATAATTTTGCTTCCCCTCTTTTTGGTCTTTGTGTGGTAAAGTTATGCAACAAATATGTTGTCATGAATGGGTTATATCTGAAAACAGGATTTGTAGATCTGAAGAGAGAATGAAATATTTCACATCCTGAAATTGAGAAATTTGCCAGAAATTGCTCCTTAAATTCATATTAAATTTAACATAGTTATCTTATTTTCAGGTTTTGCCTCATTTTTAAAGTATTGAAGAGATAGAAATGTGATTTGCTACAACAGTTACTTCTAATGTCAGACATGTAAACATCATCAATTGTGATCACACTGCAAGGTTCTTTGCAAAGAGATTGTTGGATAGGTCAACAGTTGAAAGATAATCAGAATCGTTAGTCATGTTTATACCCTGTCAGCCTTTCAGATAAAGTAATTAAGTTAGATATAAAGATCTTATTGCTGAATGGAGTCTGTAGTCCCCAATGGAAACTGCAATGCAGCATGAACCTTGAATTCCAAAATAAAACCTGTGGTTCAAATTGGAGCATCACCAAAGTAATAATGTTTGCAAAAAGTAATGGAATTTGTTTCAGACAGTTGTATCTCTACTTCATCTCAGCTATGTTCTGGTTATACTAATCTTTGGATATTTAAAATGAAATCAGTCTCAGTTTATGACCAAAACCCAGTAACTGTCAGTTGCTTTTAATATAGTTTTAAAAGTTTATTTTAAGTTTTGACTACATGAATCACTAAAGCATACATCATGAAAATGTTTTTATGAACAGGAGATCATGGGAAGCCAAGAAGCACAACATTTCTAAGAAGATCTCTCAGTGCTGTTTATATAAATATTAATCAAAAATTAATCTGAAATCACTTGCATCAGTGGAAAACTTTCCATTGTTTTGAGTGAATTTGGATCAGCTTTCAGTATTCTGAATGACAATTAATAGGTGCCTGAATGAGAGGTGTCATTTGCCAAGCTTTCATAGGTTATTTGATCAACACATGTCAGTACAGGTCTGAAAAATGTCACCTTTTACTTTTAAAAGTTTTGGTCCAGTTATCTTAGAAATGATGTCACACATTATACTGACAAGGCTATTCTGATACACAAAAGTTTAAGAAAGTACTACGTCCAGTCAGTAAAATCTAAGTGAGAAGAACTGTGCTGTTGTTTCAGTCATATTGCAAGCACAGTTTCTTCTCTGTTCCCAGGAACAGTACTTGTAATTTTGTCCTTATGACAAACAAAAAAACTCAACAACTATGACAGTATGAGGGATTGAAAATCTGACATATTTCCACAAGTCACTAAAAGTGATAGATGCAGATGTCATTTTTTTGCTTTTCTTTTGAAGAGGCTCTGGAGATCTGTCACTGTATGGAGCATGTCCACAAACGGTGAACAGTATTATATCTTTTGAGAAACACATGTATCAGAAGTAATAACAAATTATCAAGACTCAAAAAATCAAGACTCAGTTCTTTCTTTGCTTTCTTTATTACTTTCTGCATTGCCTTGTAGAACACAGAGCTTGTCTTGTGCCATCTAGAGGGTCTGTGACAGGCTTGATAGCTGAGTCCATGCAAACCTCATGAAGTTCAATAAGCCCTAGTGCAAGGTCTTGCACATAGGTTGAGGCAGTCCTAGGCACAGCTACAGGCTGGGCAAAGAGTGGATTGAGAGCAGCCCTGCAGAGAAGGACTGAGGATGTTGTGGAATGAAAAATAATGTGCATGTGCATCTCAGAAACCCAACCATATCCTGGGCAGCATCTAAAGAAGCATGACTAGTAGGTTGAGGGAGGTGGTTCTTCCACTCTACTCTGATCTCATCTGAGACTCCGTCTGGAGTACTGTGTCCAGCTCTGGGGCACCCAACATAAAAAAAGACATAAACCTGCTCAAGTGAGTCCAGAGGAGGACCATGAAGATGATCAAGAGGCTGGAACATCCCCCTTACAGGGACAGGCTCAGAGAGTTGGGGTTGTTCAGCCTGGAGAAGGCTCCAGGAAGACCTTATTAGCAGCCTTCCAGTATCCATAGGAAGCCTACGGGAAAGCTGGAGAGTGACTTTTTACAAGGGCATGTACTTATATGAGAAGGAGTAATGGTTTTAAACTGAAAGAGGGTAGAGTTAGATTAGATAGTAGGAAGAAATTATTTACTGTGAGGTTGATGAGACACAGGAACAGGTTGCCCTCAGACATTGTGAATGGCCCCTCACTGAAAGTGTTCAAAAGCCAGGTAAGGTGTGGTTTTGATCAACATGGTCTTGGTGGAAGGAGTCCCTGCCCTTGGCAGGAGAGTTGGAAATAAATGATCTGTAAGGTCTCTTCCAACCTCAAATATTCTATGATTCTATGATTCTTCTCAGCCTGAGAAAGTACATCCTCTGATCACTATTTTAATGATTTAAGTAAATACTTTCTAGGAGGTTTTTTTGTGTCTTCCACAAAAATAAGGAAAAAAATTAAAAAAGGAAAAAGGTAAATCTCTGTAAATCTGTCATTTATCTACTTGTGACAGTCTTTATAATATTTGTGACTTTTCAGAAAATACTTTTGTATTGCTTTTTCTGATGATTTCCTTGTTAGTTTGTGTCCATATATGTTGATTTGCATCCAGCACAACTTTTACTTTGATTGTAAACCTCTTGTGACGTAATGATAGAAAAGCTGTACAGTCATTTCAGATCTATTGGTAGAAATTCTGGATACTAGTATGACACAAATAATAAATAAGGCCTTTATTTGTTTACAATTGCCTGCCTGCATGATGGACATTTACATTATGAATATGAACTCTATTATTGGTACACTGTGTATATAAAAAGCTTAGAGTGTCTTTTAACCTATAACAGAATTTAGATGTATTGCAGCTTGAAATAGTTAAAATAGTTTCAGGAAAAAAAATAAAATCAGGTATGTTTCTGAGATTCTAGATGGTACTAGTGGTATATTATCCTATAATTCTTTCATTTATTTAATGCCTTCATTTGTATTTGTCCCTGGTTTTTTGTGTTTTTTTTTTTTAATCAAATCTATGTTTTAGTAATGTGATTTGCAGGAAATATAGAATAAAGCACTATAAATGAAATGCTTTTAAACAAAATGTAATTAATTACTTGTGCAAATACATTGACTGGGCTTGCATTTATATAACTAATTATGTTGAAAATGGCATAGCATATTTAAATAGATGCTGGTGCCTCTGGCTGATCCTGCTCTCTCTAGGCTGTTATTTACATATGAAACTATTCTCTTGTTGTTAGGTATCGTCTGCTATGATTTAAAAGCATGGTTGCATGCCTAATTAGTCATATAATTGTGATGTTTACATATTTAAAATATAAAATCATTTTTGTTAAATTAAGGTACATCGTACTACTTCACAGAAAATCTGTACTTCAAACACTGTAAAAATATCTGTTTACTATTGCAGCAGTTCTTAAAAAATAAAAAATGTCTTCCTCACTGTAAGCTACAGAATTCAAACTGTGTTCCCTTGTTTATCTGGCAGTTATCTAGTTAGCCCCTTTATAATTACTCTTCCAGCTCCCTGTTTAAACCTGATTCCAACCTCATACAATCTTTCAAGGTAATTGTTTAGAGAAAGATGTTTAATCCCCCTATAATAGCAATACTTAGAGGTTTTTAAGAAAGAGGATAGGCAATCATGTCTCAGAAATAATGTAAATCTAGCCTAATTGCAGAATTTAGAATGAGGTGCATTATGTCACCCACATATGTTTATGAATCAGTTCACCAGTTTCTTAGACCTTTTTCAAATGTCTAGTTACATTTTGCTTGAGATTATATAATCCTTTTTATATATCATTGATGTCTTAAATGTGGATCAGATTTCTAGTAAAGAATATCAGAATAGAAAAAAAAATCAGAATTAAAGGTAGCTTCAGGGATTTTGTATATTAATGGCCAGATAAATTGTATTCTAAATAACAAATATTTATTTTGATAGCCATTTATTTGATCAGTCTTCTGAAAGAGAATACTGTTTTCTTATGTTCGCAGTAACAGAAGATTTTTGTGGTGTACAAGTCAAAGTATACAAGTTTAATATACTGCATATGCACATATGTGAATTCTTTCTATTAAGATACACACTATTGATTCCTTCTTCAGTGGGTGGTATTTTAATGGTTTAAAAATGAAGACAAGGACTAACTTAACATTGTTTTACCTTAGCATTAAATTTGAAGAAAATCTAAGGATGGTATATTGATTTTAAAGTTTGTCTGTGGATGACATAAGAACATCTTCTATATGAAAAGCATAAAAATACTTAAATAGCAAGCATTACCTTTATCAATTTACAGGTAGTGCTGGAATAGTAGACATCAAATAGATTTAATGCAGATTCCTGTATGTAAAACCCAGACTCATTTATGAAGCCACTTACTAGCTTTGTTAACAAGCTTTCTGAAAATTATTTGCTTTCAAATTTACCATTCTGGCAAAATATCTAAAATTTCTGAAGATACTTTTGGGCAGAACATACATGCTTCAGTTAAGTATTAATATTTACATCATGCTATTTCAATTAAGATGAAATTAAAATTAATGAATATTTTTACATAGCTTTGTCATTAAATGCAGCCAAATAGTCTTAAAAATGAATTCATTCTGTGTACATCTTTTCCCCTGGGAACTGGTTCCAGAGCAGTTCTTTTGTTTGCTTGTGTACAGCACAAAGAAAACAAAAATCATAAATCACACTGACTGAAGAGATCTGTCCTGATTGCTGCTTAATAAGGCTTTAATCCATTTTGAACAGTGATTTTTTTGATGTTGGTTTTGTTTTGTTTAATGTAATTTCCTTTTCTGACAATTCCTTGGGGAGGAGAGGAGGGAATATGCTTATAACAATAGCATGTCTTCTGTTTGGTCTTTAAGGGAAGCATTGGGACATTTTTTCAAATTTGAATATTTTTAATAAAACTCATCCAAGCCTATTCATAATCTCATAGAACTGAATTATCACAGAATCATAATTTTGGGTGAGGTTGGAGGGGACCTCTGGGGATCATCCATTCTAACTTCCCTGACCAAGCAGGGTCAGCTACAGCCTGTCCCCATAAGCAGAGAAATATTTGTGGAACAGCTATGGTATCCTGTGAGAATGAACAATTCAATTAAATATCTGAAAAAAAAAAATGATCAGATGTGAAAATTGTTACAGTCTGTTGGGGCATGAAATACTATTTAGAAATCCTAGAGTGGGATGTGTTGGAGGGAAGCGGGGCTGCCTCCCAACCCAAAAGGCTCAGGTATTTGAGCTTTAGGTTTAAGTAAAAAGCTTAAGGGTTGAAGTAATTATTATTCAAAGCAGTGTTAACTTTTTATCAGGTATTTGTTGAATATTTATTGTTCAAAGCACTAGCATAGAAAAAATTAGTCATCATCTTTGTATTCTCTTCCACAGCATGGTTATGACTGAACTGTATATACCAGAGGTTATCAAAACAGTTTTCCCAGAACAAGTGCAATGCTGCTTAATGCTATATTTTACTTGTTCTTTTTTTTTTTCTATATTCTATACAGATATATTCCAGAAAATAAATATGTTGTCTTCACAAGAAAATGAAAGCATGATTGAAATGCATTTAATTCAGAAAAAGTTTAACCAAGACCTTGTTTTGATTATTGTTTTCTAAGGGAAATTTTAGTCAATACTACTTCCAGAGGAGAATTCTCTTTAACTATCAATTTACTTGAAGTCTTCTTCCAATTACATTTTAAAGGGAAAACAATTCCCTTCCTTCCTTACATTCTCCTTTCCTCATCTTTTACTAAATATCTGTGCTGTTCAAAGTATCCAATTTAGCCCTCCTTGAGATTTGATTTTAGTATTTTTAAGTATTGCTGCTAGAGATCCACTGTTAATTATCTGTGACAATTTTCTAGAAAGAGTAAAACATATTTGTACAGGGAAATATGACATAAACATCAGTATGTTGTAATGAATTTTCTTCTAAAAAATCTAAATTGTTTTGGTGCCATTAATGCATCTCTCATGGTTGACTAGCTTAATATTAATTGTGACAGCTGCAATTTGAAGGTTATTAAGCCTGACCTGGATTTCATTGGTATACAGGTTAATGTACTCAGTTTTTTGTTTGTGTATATGTTTTAGCTTTCACTAAACTCTACTTTTGAAGTAGTAATTTGGAAATTCTAAGATAAACCCTGTGATAAGGAGAGAATTGCTCTTTGTAAAAGTTAATTTTTGTACATTTTTTTTCCTTTGCATCACATCCTTTTTTAAAAACAGCTGTCCAAGGATAAACAGTATAAAAGTGGTGATTTAACATACTGTAGCATCATGCTTCACTAGTCTGCTACAGCAGCACTCAGTGGAGGAAGTCAGATCACCTGTATCACTTGTGCCACTCCATACAAGCAAAACAAAGTGAGATTAAGAGGGACAATAAAAAGGAATTCAGTTAATGGACAAACATTCTGATAACAATTGGGTGAGAGATGGAAGCTGTTTGAAGTGGATCTATTCCCACTCTTAAAAAGAGAATAATGCATCTTCTAGAGAGACCTCACACATTGACTCCTGTTTTGAAGACTTAGTCTAAACAAAATGGAAGATTTTGAACCTCTTGATGAACAAACTTGTATTTGTTTTCTGTCATTAAAAAAATTAGATTTGATTAATGCTGAAAAATGCTTTCCTGTTTAAATTTTTAGTCTTGTTTGGATTTATTTTTAACTGAAAAGCACTCCCTGGCTATTCCTGGAGTCTGAAGTATGCTATCTTTATCCACAAAATGGACTTTGTACAAGATAACAGGAGTTTATATATGGGCTCATTTTCTCTTCATTTGAGAGGTGACCTTCTGCTAATACTAATCCACTGAGGCTTGGTTCTATGTTCATATTTGATTTTCCATCACTCTGCCTTCATTTCCCTTCCTATGTAATAGATTTTAAATTATATAAAAACTGCCAGAACATTTTTCTCATGAAACCCTCAGTTCTGTTCATTGCATTTTTTTGAAAGAATGAAGCACCATATGTGTTGTCTCAAACCTTTACTTAGCTAATATAACTTTAAAGTGTTTTTTAGTTAAGGTGGCACCTTTTATTGAAATACATCTTTAATTTTTTCATCTACTCTTGTGAAATTGTATTCATAAAATAGAAATGAAGCTGGAACAATGATCTAATCAGTTTTCCTGCAAAGAAAGATCAACTCTATTCTAACAACTAGTTTTCTGTCTTATTCTTCTAGACCTTGCTGAAAGCTATCCTACAACCTCTCTTCCAGTGCTTTGCTATCTATGTAGCCAGAATATTTTTCATAATGATTCATCATAGTAAATTATATTAGTGAAAATGAAGCAGTTCTTTTCCTTCTAAAGTTACTGAAAAAATTGATCAGTGTTCCTTCTAAAGAATTACATACAGTGATGCATTTTTTATGAGTTATTTCTTGCACTTAGTCTATTTTTTTTCAGACTGGAAAAACTAACTGCCTTCTATTTTTCCTGACAGATCTTATTTACCACAGGATTATGAGGCACTTGAAAGAGAAGGCAAGTGCATAGGGATACTTCTCCAGAATATGAGCAAGGTCTTGAGGATGATAATACCTTTGAATAAACTTTTTAGTACTTTCTTCTGTGATCACTTTTCAAATGCTTTGAAACTTGTAGCATACACAACACACAGTTGAAGCAGTTCTCAAGGTTCCCTGTGCACTGTTTAAAGAACCTATCAGTTTTTTAACTTAGCAATCACTTTTTATTTATGTTCCTTATGTTGTCTATTGGAAAAGTAGGTCCCTATTTAGCTTCCCTCTGCTGTTCACATTTTTTTTTTTTTAGTTAATCATCACTCTCTTCTGCCCAATTATCTTTCCCAGGCTGAAAATCCAGTTCTGGTTAACAAATGTTATGTTTTTCAGGACCATTTTCAATCTCTATCAAGATCTGTCGTATTAGGCATCTATGTTAGAAGTGCACACAGTATTCAAGAGGAGGTACACCACAGTTTTATATAGTAACAGAAAGACTGGTTTTGGTTTTTCTTGTTTGCTCCCTACGAGTGACTTTGGATCTGACTGCTAATAGACATTGACCTCACCTTTGTTAAAAATTGCCAATAATGTATCAATTATATCTTTACTGTGTGGCACCAGTTAGATTAGAGCCTATCCCTGTGTGCATAAAATTAGAACAAGGGGGGTTTTTTTCCACTCCTAGAAGCATTGCTTTGTGTGTGCACTGAGATCTACATCTGTTTTGGAAACTTGGTAACATTTGCTCTTTTCTGGATTCTCTCCAGGATTCTCTTTTTCTTAAGTTTTATATGATACACCATCTGGGACCTAAGCAACTGAGAGAAGAACAAAATAATTGTCCATTTGTCTCATTATTTATATCTACAATACATACATGTGTAACACATCTCAATACACCTCTGTATTGCCCCTAAAGACTACTTTCACTAGCTGAAATATTAAAGATACCGGAAACATTGATAATCCAGATACTATGAAATGCATTAGAGACCTTTATTCAACTGAATAATATCTCTGAGTCTGCCCACAACTTAGTGGCCATCCAGTTGGCACTAAGCTTCTCCAGTGAAGGCCTATTACTGCAGTACATCCCAGAGAATATAAACTCTGCTTTTTGGTGCTTTGAAAGGGTTTGCAATCCCAGTGCATCACCATTTTTCTTGCCCCTCACAGAATCTAGAAAAAGGTATGGCATGATTTATACACTTTGCTTTCTTTTCTTTCTTTTAATTTGTTTGGTTTTAAGGTCCTTTGTTGTTTCAGTTAATTTCATTCTTTCCCCTTACTGATTTTTTAGCCTAAATTTGTGCTATTTCTTTTTCATTATTCCTTCTTCTACACCTTTGTTTCCAACCTCTGTAAAGTAGTGATGCTTTTTCCCCATGTTCTTAGTTTTTTGCTCACTATCCTCAAGACTCACGTAATTTTCAATTTTACCACAGGTTTCTTCTTACATGAGAGAATTAAATGAAAAGTGTTGTGCCCCCTTCCTCATTGATTTTATGCAACAAAAAATGTGTTCTGAGGCTTTGGTAAAATGTGTGTCAGATACACTGTTCCTATCACAACCATTAAGTGAGAAGTTAAAATTTCTTGTTCCAATTACCCTTCCTATTGAAAGTTGCTCTAAAAATCAGAATTTTACCTCCTACTTTTGATATGTAAAATTGTATTGCATAAAATAGGTTTCAAAATGGATGCAATGAATAATAATTCATCTGACCATATCTCCTTTGATAATACTGTGTTTAGAATAGGTTTGTAACCTTTAAACTTCGCTAATTGGAATCACAGTTAATGAGATTATACAGTTTCTAACAATGGGACTTCAATCTTGAATGCTGCTTTTAACATTCTTAAAGAACTAAAAAATGCATACATTTTATTTTAACATGCAGTGGATAGAAATCTTGGGTTTAAGGGTCATCGTCTGTGAATCTGAGAAGATAATAGGTGAGAGAGATCACCATTTATAATCTTAGAAGGAAAATACCTCTTTCATAAATCAGTTTAAAAGATAGTCTCATCTAATTTCATAGTACAATAAGTTTAAACTAATCACAGTGGAATATAATCATTGGGAGGGTGATGATCCTTCCTGTCAAGATGTTACCTAATAATAATCTTTTCAATAATACAGGTTTTGCAGGGAGACTATTTGCATAAGGCTTTTTCTTAAGAAAGAAAATGTTTTAAGATGGCTATTAGAAGACTATAATCATTATCAAATGCACAACAATGGGAAAAGATTCTGTTAGTATTCGGTCTGCTGATTAGCAATTGATGCTGCTACTCATACTATGAACATAATGAAGGGAATAACCTTGCCAAAATAAAGAAAAAGTATAAATATTTTTTTTATTATTCAATAAAATGCATGTCAAGGAACATAATGTAATGAAAAGTAAATGTGTTAACGTATACTCTGGATATGCAAATATACACTATTCAACTTCCAGTCAATTGTTATAAAATTTGTTGGCATATGAAGGGTGATAATGTCTGAGAAAGAGCCAGGCATGTGTTGCAGAAATCAGAGATATTGGTGCAATGTGACAGATGATTTGGACTGTAATAGAATAAATGGTATCAGCAGAAACGTATATCTGCAGCCAGCCTACACCACTTATCTCCCTGTTTTCCAAGACAAAATATAAATTCAGAGGACAGCTTTATTTTAAAAACCTTGAATGGAGACAGATATCACCAGCACACTTTCTTACAGCAAACTTTAGAAATAAACTGCAGAAAATAGTTGTGGATACCTGCAGAATTTCTAAGGGTTCTGTACAAATCCCTGAATAGTGTAACACAATTAAACATCGACTTTCTAATTCAGACACAAAATATGAATGAACATATTTATACTGAAAACTGAGTGCTTATATATGATGATGACTATTTGCAGTGTACAATGTTATCAGTGTGGCTGAAGTATCTCAGAAAGTACCACCAAAAATCTTTAGTCTCTTTTGTCTCGCTTACTGGCAGGAAGATTTTTAGCCCAGAGGATGGGGAACAAAAGATGCACAGGGTTAAAGCTCAGCTTCTTCACAGGCTATGTGATTCTCGCTGTCATGAGGCAGCTCAGGATTGACTGTGCTGACACATAAAATATAAAGATATTGGTGGTAGGAATGGGTAAGGGCAGAATGTGTGGAGTTTAGGTCTGAGGAAGTTGTATGTATGTGTGTCTGTAACAGTGAAGAGATAAGAGGTGGGACAAGCTCATAAAAACAAAAGGTAAATCTAACATTTAATGGTTAATAAAATTATGGTGAGAATTAAATTAATGTATCAGGACATAACAGTGAGATGGCTGTAATTTTCTTACATCTAAGTATATCTCCTTTTTTTTATACTATATGTTAAATAGTTCTTAGAGTGTTGACCTAGAGATACATTAAGTAGCATATGCATATAATTAAAAGAAAACCATATCATATTGACATTTAATTTCAGGCAGTGAGCACAGAAGTCAGTTTGTGTGAGAAGTCAGGCCGACAAAGAAAGAATTAACTTACATCAGCAGCAAATAAGTGAATAACAAAACCCAACCAAACAAGAAACAAGCAAACAAAAAAAACCCCAACAGTTGAAGTTATGTCTTAAAAGTAAGTTTTAAAAAGTTTTAGTAAAGAATCACCTGGGTTTATTTAGAAAGGAAAAGCAGCACGATCTAACAAAAGAGTAATCTAGAGCTGTGCTAAGAGCTGCGTTTGAGCATTTATTACATGTACAGTGGAAAGCTACAAACACTGAGATTTTAAAATACCAATAAGTATGATATATATTAGGTAACTTAGTTGTGATGGGCTTTTGTACCTTTGATGTGTTTAGCTGTTCTTTTCAAGCAATGTGTTAGTGGGTTATGTGCAAAAAGAGCAGATATTTTAAGGTTGAAAGATTTGTATTATTGTCAGGAGGTGCAAAGTTAAGAAAAGAGTTGACTTTCATTATAGATTTTACAACAGTTTACAGCTTTGCAGTGTTTCTAATCCGTTTTATTTTCTAAAGGCTTTGTGCATTGTAAACATTATGGAAGAATAAAATCAATTTCATGTGTAAACTTATTTCCTTTGAACCATTCCAGTTTTATTTTTATTCCATTTTGTAAGCATTTCACTGATTGTTCTGGGAGTATACTAAAAAAAATCTCTTTTCCCAGATACTGCTCAATGTGTTGAAGAGTCAACCAAAGAGTTTACCACCTAAGGTACTCTTCTCTATGTTTTGCAGGCTAACAAGTCTTCCAGAAGGATGTTTACTGAAAGACTATTCTTTATAAGATAAGTCTGAGAGAGGAGGAGTTTTATCACTCTCATTTATCCATTACTGTAACCTCATCACTTATCTTCCTCCTCTTAAAAGATAAATACAAAACAAATAAATAAAAAAGAAGCCTGACATTTGGAGATTGACATAGTTTTCAGTTTTCAAAAGTGATGAATACCTAGAGCTCTTTCTGATTGTGGAGTGTGCATAGTCAAGTCTTCTGAGAGTCACAGGAGTTTACAAATATAATTTTTTTATTCATTCATTTTTTAAAAAACACTACTTTTTTAAAAAGTCATACTGAGTTCTGAGACCCGTCTTATTACTTATTGTGTAGGTAGCTCTCTGTTAGTTGATCTTACTTGTAGAGGAATATCCAAGTAATACATATTTTTTGTGCATCACACAGGAGTACATATATAGGAATATATGTGTATATATACACAAATACACACTTTTATAGGGCTAGATAATTCCTGTCAGATCTGAGCAGGCTGTCATGAAACTTGAGTGCATCTCTGTTGGTACAGAACTTACAGATAATAAGAAGGTGACTAAACCCCTTAAAATGCTCAACTGAAGTAGAGAAATTCCATGTCAGCCTGTAAATGGAAAAGTAAATCAGAAAGGCCCATAAATTTCAATGTCAAAATGTTTGCCATTAATATTCTCTCTGTGGACACTATTTCCTCTATATATACCCAAGTACCACATCACATCTGAAACTCTACTTAAACCTTTAATAAATGTTTGACTTTATTTTTAAAAAGAACAGACAAGGGGCCATTGAGAGAAACCAGGCCAGTTAATTCCTGAGACATGAAAACTCTCCAGATTACATTTGGATTTATATTGTTAAGATGAATTATGGGAAAATCACCAAAGAAATCTTATAAAACATATTTGAAATGGAATAGAAGACTTGCCTAGTTTATTGATTTCTTGCTTTGTGCATCTCTTGCTTTCTTGCATTCATGCATTTTCTGATTCTGTCTCTCTTCCCTTTGCTGTTCAATATGTGAGATCAGAATCAGATCTTTGGGGTATTTGGTTCAGAGGTCTGGCTTGAAATGATGGCTGCACTGAAGTTGACAGTAGAATGGCCATTGACTTAAAGGAGGACAAAATTTCACCCAGGGAGAACACTACCACCTCTTGTGAGGAAGTAGTCCATACAAGACTGGTGGGAATAGAGAAAATGTATTACAAAACATTTCATAAGAGCAGCATTATATCTGGTAATATGTGTACATCGATCAGAAAGTTTAATATTATAGTTCCCATAGCAATGAAAACTGTGCCACATTGCACATTTCTAATAAGGTGTCAGTTCTTTAAAAACATGTAATGTCATAATAATCAGAATGTAATATATGAGAAGAAGGAGCTATGAGATCTAAAACTTTGAATTTCTTTATTTTGGTGTATTTAAATCTGTAAGTAATTTTAAAATATTTTTCTTAAGTTGTCATTAACTTGTTTACTTTTTTATCCCATATCCCACAGCCAATACTCCCCTGAAGATAAGTTTTAGGATTTATACTTATTTACGTTTTAGTAGCTGATAAGACTTCTGATAACAGTACATGCCATTGTAGCGATCTTTTGAGGATATAAAAAATCCAGAATTATTTTCTCACCAGTACTAGGCCAGATTCAAATCTGTAAAGTCAGGAGAAATTTGAACCAGTGATTTACAAAAGAGAAGATTCTCCATTCTGAGCTCTCCAGCTTTGCAAGGACGTTATATTACTGCACAAGATTTAAGCCCTTTGTAGTAAAAATAGTCTTCATATTTGTACATTGATGAGCATATAGTAATAGTAAGAAAAACCCCATGTATCAGTACAGGCTGAGAGCTGATCTGTTGGAGGGCAGCTCTGAGAAAAGGACCTGGGGGTCCTGGTGGACACGGGGATAACTATGAGCCAACCTTGCAGCCAAGAAGGCCAGTGGTATCCTGGGATGCATTACGAAGACTGTGGCCAGCAGGTCAAGGGAGGTTATTTTTCCCCTCTACTCAGAAATGGTGAGGCCCCACCTGGAATACTGTGTCCAGTTTTGGGCACCCCAGTTCAAGAAGGACGAGGAGCTACTGGAGAGAGTCCAGCGCAGGGCCACCAAGATGGTTAAGGGAGTGGAGCATCTCCCTGATGAGGAGAGGCTGAGAGAGCTGGGGCTCTTTAGCCTGGAGAATAGGAGACTGAGGGGGGACCTCATCAATGTCTATAAATATGTTAAATTGAGTGTAGGGATGACAGAGCCAGAGTGTCTCAATGTCATCCAATGACAGGACAAGAGGCAATGGGAGTAAGCTGGAGCACAAGAAGTTTAGAGTAAACACAAGGAAAACCTTTTTTCACAGTGAGGGTGACAGAGCCTGTAATGGGCTGCCCAGGGAGGGAGGTTGTGGAGTGTCCTTCTCTGGAGACATTCAAGACCCGCCTGGATCTGTTCCTGTGTGATATAGCCTAGGTGATCCTGCTCTGGAAGGGGGGTTGGACTAGATGATCTTCTAGGTCCCTTCCAACCCCTAACATCCTATGATTTTGTGATAATACTGAATATACATATAATATCTAGCTGAAAAAGTGAGTGTCCTGTTTATAGTCTTGGTATTTCTTCAGTTAATTTTTTACCTTTTTTCTGTAATTTCCTTTTTATAACCCATTGATTATTAATATGCATTAAACAGGCATAATAAATTAGAGCTGATGTGGTGAAATATGAAAATCAGACTTTTCTTGAGGTTTCCTAACTGAAGATGTACTAGCTATTAATATCACAGTTGTCAAACATTTGTTTGTTTTTGGGCTTTTTTGGTGAAGTATTATCTATGTGGGAAGCACAGAAAGACTAATGAGAAAAATCTTCCTTAGGTCTGCCATTCCTGCTGCTAGCAGCTTATGAGGTCAAACTAAGTTCCTGAAGAACCTTTTTCCGGAATTCCAAAAATGTACAGGCAACATGTCATTTGCTAGACATTTGATAAGAGAGGAAAAATTCTCAATGAATTCAGTATTCTTGAACACCAAATTTGTTGATAAAGTTTGTAACAACACCATGGTTCATAGGAATCCATCTATTGATATTTCTTCAAGTAGCAGAATATAGAGAAAAACAAAGTTTGCTTACTTGCTGTCCTGCAAGGAATGTGTATTTCCCAAATGCTTTCTTGTTATGGAGCAAATTATTTTCTTTTTAATTCCATGATTTTTGCAAATTAAAGCAATATAGAGTCTTCATTCAATATGTTCTATTTTCTGAAAAGGGACTGATGAATTTTATGTGATACATGTTCAAACCTGCAGCAGACAAACTCACAGACTGAGGATTGAGTTTACTAACTGCCATAAATGGTTTAAAATGAAGCAATTTATTATATTAAGAAATCTTTGTATCATGGAAATATACAGAAAACAAAGAATTGTAACTGTACCTTGTGTAGCCTCTAGGTATCAACTGAATACAAATATTCTGTACATCAGAACATTATGTGTTTGTCCATTCCTATTACTCAACAGTCTATAAAATATCGTCTCTTCCAATTAATCTAGATCCAGGAAGTTCACTGTGAAGTATTTTATTTTCTTTGTTGCTGTCTGTCTTCCTCATGTTTTTTCCTTTTTTTAATGTGATGTAGTACTGTTGGTAAATGTTAATGTTATGTAACCAGGAAATATTCTCTTACTGGTAGTTTATGCTTTGAATTACCCATTCAAGACTTTTAATAGTGTTTTATTATTTTCTTTCCCTGAGTCCAAAAGCTTCCATCCATTTCTTTGCACTTTGTCTATTTATGGTGTATGTATCATTCATATACATGTATTATTTCCTAACATTATTTGACCACAGAAATACCATGCAAGTCTGGAGCTGTACATTCCTGCCTCCCAAAAATACTACTTTTTCACAATATCTCCATCCTTAAAACCCAATGTCCTTGCCAATTTAATGACATAGAATCTGACTTTTAGCTGTTGGTTTCTGTATAGAGCCACTGTATTTATTTTTATTAAAAGGTTGCCATTCTAGAGAAGCAGGTATGCACAATATCAGAGAGCTGTGTTGACCGAGAAATTTGCAGATAAATAATCTGTTTTAATGTGCTTTTCACAAAGCAAATATTTGCAACTCAATGTATGGAACAGCTGAATCTCTGAGGTATGGAGAAAACTTTTGCTGATTGTTATAAGTTACATCTTATGAAGAGAGGAGAGATGGCATGCAGCTTAAGAGTAAGGCTCCACAGAAGGACTATATCACAGTGAAACAGTGCTCAAGGTTTAGTGGTGTGTTCAATCTTAATAGGTGTGTTCAATGTGAATGGCAAAATTATTGGACCGATTCCACTTAACCCTTATTATGTGCATGCTATCTCTAAAAGTGTTGTTGAGAAACCTAAAAGCCATTGTGGAAGAGGTCTAACACTTATTAGCCTTTCCCTTAAGGAAGTATAAACGAAGGTGAAAAGGATATGAAAGAAACTGTAAAGGCATGGAGGAAAATAAGAAAATAAAACCAAACCAAACAAACCAGAAAGAACTAATGCATTCCTGAAAAGTAACAGTAGTTTGAAATAAAAATGACTGATTTCACTGCTGTGAAAAAAAAAAAAAATCTGTTTCATTTCAGTTTTTCCAATAGCTGTTTTTAAGTCCCTTTCTACTAGCAGTGCAAAAAGCGGGGGTAGAAGTCCTTCTTCCTTCTTCCTCATTCCTCCTCAGTAAATCTGCTGGTAGATACTTTTGACGTTGCTAATCTTTGCTTTTATTCAGTATAGCAAGTGCTGTAGTATTTGCACAGAAATATAGCAGGTAGTGTTTTAGATATAAAGATTACTTCAAACATACCAGCTGTATTGCTGGTTATTACTTTCTACTGATGTTTGACAGTCAGGCATGTGTTGCAATTCAGCAGGTGAGAAGATGAAGAATGAACTGGGTATGCACTGCAGGAGAAAAGCACATAATGTGCTTTTATGTCTCAGGAATTTTCCCAGTAGGAGATAACGAGGTATGATTGTACCTCTCCTAAAATAGATATTAACTAATTCATTGAACAGGAGCTGGTGATTACCTGGTGGCAACTCTGTTTCACTTTCCTGTGCAACACTCCTCTATTTGTTCTCTCTCAAAGGCCCATGCAATATAATAGAGCTCTAAAGCTGTCCTCTAAAGAAACTCTTGTGTTTTTCTGCTTTGAAGCAAATGTTTACAAGATTTTTTGAGCTGTCACATGTCTGCCAGATTATTTTTCATTCTTTTGTGAAGATTATCTGTTATGACAGGGGGAACAACTCACTGGGGATTATACAGTGCCACTTGCTTGCATAGCTAGGCATAAGGAATTAATTAAAGTCTTAACACTCAGGGGAAGTGACAGATTATAACTGATGGGGAGTTGTGCTGGAGCAGATCGTCTGAAAGAAAGGCAGGGAAGGTTGCCTCCCTTGGCTCCCCTTGTACTGTTGGGAAGTAGACTTTTTTAAATGGCAACTGGGATAGGAGTCTCCTTATCCCAGCCATACTTACCCCCTACCCCCAGCAACATATGCAAATCCTTGATTGCTCCTCTGGCATGTCAGTACTTTGGCCTTCATGCAGATGCATTCCCAGTGGCCATAATGCATCTCTGGGCAATGAAGAGGAGAGCAAGGGCCAACATACATGATAGAAGCTCTTGCTGCTGATAGTTGTGACTGGCTCAGTTCTATGTGGTAAGAAAACCACAATACTATTCTCCCATCTCCTGTTGTGAGTTACCTTCATTCTTGTGGAAGAAACCTCTATGTCCTTGAAGAAAGGTGCCTGTGGAAATACATTAATATTAGTATTTCTGTTTTTCTGTTCATGGTCCATTTCCCCTGGTTCTGACAAATATTATTTTTTTCATTGTTGTAGAACAGATGGGACTGAGTATTGTACAGCTAAGTTATTAGAAAGGTATATACAAATTAT
>JAOEGS010006549.1:68254-80312 GCA_025447755.1 Corythornis vintsioides | reverse complement strand
TGCTAATTATAATACCTTATATATATATATATATTTGTAATGCAAATGTCATTTATAAAGCACTTATTGACATAAAATAATGGAAATGTTAAATTCAATTAACAGTGCATGCTTAAGATATCAATTGGCAGTGAATTATTCAATAATCATTGCATGAATTACTGGCTGAAAGTCTGAGAGTTATACTTTTCCATATTTCAAAGTGTGTCATCTCATTGGCATCTTTCGGCCTTAGAATTAGTACTCCCTGTTCTTGCTCTACCAATGTAATAGAAAGAAATCCACAGTGAAAATGAGATCTAGCTTCTATTAACATATATGAAAGATAGCTGCATTAGTAATACATAATTTTATATGGCTACAATTCTGTTTTCAAAATGTTATGCCGTAAGTGGCTGCATTGCACTATCCCGCAAAGTAGTGATATAATAATGTTTGTATACCTCACTCGGTGTGGTAGAGCCATCCGGTAGAAATATAATTTTAAAGCTATCTGATGCAGTATATGATGCATGCTTTTGAAAATTTAGCTATCTTTCATACAACAGGTATTGGCAAAAAGTGTAAATATCAGTAACTAATAAGACTGCTTTTAAATTTAACTTGAAATGCTGTAACTTTCCTGAATATTATATGTTTTAAAACTGAATAACATCTATTTTGAAGAGATGGTGAAGCAAGTAATGGTTAAATATTTATTTTAGAATTAGTTGTTTTATGAGAAATTATATAATTAATAAAACAGACCTACAAACACCTCCCATATATTCTGTATGAGATGTATGTTTATTCTTAGCACTGCTGAGTCATATGAAACTTCACTGGTGTTTCAGTTTGGTAGGAATGTTTTAGCTGGGAAAAAAAAAAAAAAAAAGATTGCATTTTCAGTTAAGTATCATGCTTGCTTTAACTGGTTTTTATTGTATTTCTGTTCTGATTGAGGAAAGTAGTAAATCAGTCTTCACTTTTTTCCTGAAATTTCAAAATCATTCATTGCAAACAGTGATACCCACAAAATTTAGACACTCAGAAATTTGACCAAATATAGGCAGAAAGAATCTCTGTCTTTTTAATGGCTGTTCATAATTCTCACTGAATTTGAGCCTTGTTTCATATTCTGTCATTTCTGTCATTCTGGCAGAACGGACAGATTCTGGACATTCTGGACATTACCTCCTTCTTTTGGAGGTTCCTTTCTCAAATACTTCAGATCTGGCAGCACTCCAAAAGCAGCATCCCAAGCACGAGGTCTCCTTCAGAAACTTCCTGGTTTTCAACTTGGATGCACATTTTTAAAGTCAGACCTCTTAATAATTGACTGATGTGCAGCTTTTAAGGAAAATACGTTTCAGGTCTGAGGCAAAAGTTAATAGCTGCACAACTCATAAGAATATTACCTAACCTATTGACGTGCTCTTAAGCATAGTCTGTTAACTTGGCCTTCAGGAAAAAATATTTTGCTACTTCACGTACAAAACACTGTCTTCTAAAAGCAGCTGTTTTCATTAATAGCTTGTGATCAAAGGAATATATCATGTGTAATGGAAGGGAGTAAGAAGTAAAAAAGGAAATAAAAAGACTGTATGTGTGTGTTGGAAAAGGGAAAAGTTTTATTATGGGTTGGGAGTTGTTGTCCTGTGGAAGATTCCCTGTTGTAATGCCAGTATAATTTACATTATATGTTACAGTAAGTTTCATTTTTTGGGATCTTGGTTTCACCTGAAATTGAGTGTCCTAGTATTTTTTTCATTCTGTGAATTTGCTGAAGACAGGTGTACGTGGAAGACTTCCATTTACAACAATTTATGCTGTTTGGAAGAATTTGCTCTTAAGTAGAGGCTACATATTTTTTTTTAAAGTTTTTATTTTTTGTATTCTGTCCTATACAGAGAAAATTATTTACTGTGTCTTCGATGGCACCCAAAGGTATGCAGATTGCTGAGAACTTCTGATTTCTCAAGGTCAAAACAAACTGAAGGCAATCATTCCTCATCTGACTAAGCTGAGCCAAGTTGCTTCCTTTGGCAGTGGTACCACTTCCTAAAAAAAAAAGCAGATTTTTCTTAATTGTGGGCAGGTGGTTAGAATACCATATAGAGCTTATTTTTGACTATCAAAATAAATAATGTTTCTCAGCCAAGGATAGATATAAGTACATCTGTTAACTATTAAAACACAGAGGGGAAAATAAAATATTTGCAAAGGTTCAAAAGAAAAGAAATCAGTATTTCAGAGCAATTTCTATAAAAATGACAGAAAAGAGAAGTGTAGTTCTATTAAATTCTGATTAAGAAAATTATGTCATCTCTTATAGACTGTTCTTAAACTAATGATCATTTAACTGTACTTCAAGCAACAGTAGCATAGATGTTTATTGCCAACATCTCAAAAACTTTGATAAAACCTGAAGTATTTTTTGCTCAAGCCAGTATGGTTTTAGCAGATACTTGAACATGCATCAAAATCTGAATATTTTAATGTCTTTGCCTGTACTATTCCTAAAGTGAACCTTTAAAATGGGAAGAGTATTAGGTGTTAAACAGGATTTATTTTTACTTTAAAGATACTGGGTTTCAAGAATTGAAAGACTATGCTTTATTAGTAGAGGCTTTCTATAAAAGGTTGTTCAGTAATTATAACTCATGCTAATGAATTCGATATGAAATTAACAAATATTACATTAATTATTACTTACACCAATTGTTCTCCTAAGAATTCATTCAGACATCTTCTAAGTTTAATTAAATGCTTAATGTGTGAAAGCTAACAAAGAGTTGACCTCTTTGCCTGATTGCAGGCAAAGTCTGATAAATGAGACTAAGAACACTCAACTAAGAAAGAAAAATAAATTTTTACATTACTTAAAAAATATACAGTACATTATTGACTTCTTTTGTAACAAAGGCCTCTTAGAAGGAGTTGATTTAAAACTCCTGATGGCTGTTTGTGCTTTTAGTTTTTTGTTTGTGCTTGAGGCTTTTTGGTTTTGCTGCTGTCATTAAAGAGTGCTAGAAGTATTGCAAACTCAGTGTTGATTTTATATTATATTTATTCCTCACAAAAATATTGGTCATTATATATATTATTTATTTGCATGATCCTAAATCTAAAAAATGGATGGCAGTTGCCTGCAAAGTTATCCTTCAGAAAATTAGTTGTCAACATTTCTCCTTCTCGGAAATGTTGTACAACTTTTGTTAATAATTTGATATTATAGAATTGCACAAAATGATAGGTAATAGTTTTATTTCAAGGTGTCTAGCAAAAATGTTTAGCTAGTGAAATGAATAAATGCTAGTTTGTACAATTAGAGCAAGAGCCTTATCACCAATGTAGTCCACATATGTGGTTTCCTCCCTGCAATTTAGTCCAGAGATGAAAGAGTATAATTTCTGCAAGATTCATATGGAGTGGCAGTGCTACTAACTGACTAATTTTGATTATGAAAGAATCTGTGCACTCTTCATAGAAGAGGAAACTACAAGTTTGGGCTTTTTTTTTTTTCTTAAAAAAGTCAAAAGAATCTTTTTAACATACTCTAATTAAAAATAATGGACTGTAATTAACCAGATGTGGCTTTCTGAATCCTGTAGCCTTGTTTAATCATTTATTGATTTGCTGTGGATTAATTAAACACTGAAATTATATTGAAAATTAAAAACAATATTAAATAATGGATTAACCAATTTACTGTAACTTGAGTTTATTGCACAGTTTGATACTAATTCGTGCAATGAAAACCTCAAGTTTTCAAATTTCACTTGCATTCTACAGGACAGGCTTTTCAGAAGGATTGTTGAATGTGAACATGGATGTGAAGTTCATAGATAATGGGCCTATCTAAATACTACACTAACATTTTGAAGGAATTGTCTTACAAAAATAGATTTCCTTGCCTCTCTTTTTTTCACAGGTATACAAGTGTTTACTATTCATAACATAGCTTTTCCTTTTTATTTTTTTTTTCTGTAGGACCTACATGTGGGAAAAATCTGATTATTTATTTACCCCATACATGAAGCAGCAGATTTTACTTTTAACTGCTGAGTTTACAGAGGGATTTATCAATGCAGCATCAGTCCTATCTACTAAAGTAGATAGTTAGAACTGCTGCTCCAGTTTAATTTCCATTTCTTTTTATCCCCTATTCCCTTAATACAGTTATTAATATTATAAATTTTTAGTCTACTTCCTCTAAGTCAAAACTTCTTGTGTACAATCCACTTTTTTTCAGTATGAGGATTTATACATGTTTCCTCTTTAATCTCTGTAAGTGATTTTATTTTTTCATAATTGTAGCAGATAATTGCAGCAGATTATTTTGGTTTATGATGGCTATTTCAAGAGTAGAAAAGAAATATGTATTTTCCTCTGTTGAAGAAATCATAAATAGAACCAATTATAATTACTGCAATCAATAATATTTTTCTTTTTGTCTTAGGCACCTTAACACACTGTATACCTGTGTGAAGCCTTTCTATTTTCAGGCTCTTTATAAAAAGCTATTTTTTTTATTTTTTTTATTTTTTTTTTTCCTTTTCTTTCCTGTTAGGGATTTCCCAAACAAAAGAAAGAAGTAGGTAGGTGATTATATCCAGGCTGAGATGGAGTCACTGACTGGCATTTGCTATATTATTTTCCTGACATTTATGAGGTAAACATGTCAGCAGCATTAACTTTCAAATCCTTTTACACTTCTGGGTAAAATTCAGTGCTGTACAAACGGACTGTAAAGGTACAAAAATCTACCACTCAATTTTAAGAGTGTATGATCAGGCAGAATAGAAATAATGGCCAACTTCTATTTAACTTAGATCTGTGTTTCTAGTAAAGTACTTTATAAAATAAGTAATCTTAAAAAAAAAAAAGCATTATGGAATCTCAAATCAGAAATAATGTTGCTGTCTAGACTGTATGTCATATTAAAAAAAGGAAGGATTCACATAGTAATAAATTGCTCTTTTAACATAATTAAATTATTACTATTTTTTTTGTTTGTTTGTTTAAGAAATCAAATACTTACCAACTTAGAACAGTTTTGCTTTATTGTCTTAAATGGTATAGGAGGTCAGTCTTGAATAATGTGTAATACAAAAGTGTTCTAAAAATGAAGATCATAGTCTTGTTTCCTGCAAATGGACTTTTTTTTTTTTTTTTCAGTTTCCTATGAAAGTACAAGAAGAACTTTCATTAGAATATAGTTCTGGCATGCTTGTCCTTTAAGCTGCAATAAATAGCTGAAAAAAAACACTGGTTGTATTTTGTGACTTGCAAAGTCACATAAAATTAATAAAAAACACCCTTGAGGATTCCTTGTTCCTCTAATGTTTCATTGTCTTTGGGTTATTAATTAGCTTGTAACATCACCAAAAAGAGTCTTCCCCTTTTGACTGATGAAGTTCACTGATCAGTGCTGTTGCACTGTTCAGCTGAATCTTCTGGTCAAGGTCACTTTTTCTCCTCAGTTGTTTTTTTCTAGTTTTAGAGTGTTCCTTCTGCCTCCTGCTTTGGGGGGCATATCTTCTAGAAAGTGAAAAGTGATGAGCAGCTGGAGGCAACAAGATAGATCAAACGTCTGTTTCTGTCTGTGGACAGACTTGGCTAGCCAAAACAATAGGTAACATTATCTGTAGTCCCATCCGTAAATGCTTCATCATGGTAATAACTTGGTGTGCATAACTTACGTGCATGAATGATTGCAGAATAACAGATCCCTTATGAAAAAAAAAACAAACCAAAATGTATGGTAGAAGTCAGACTTCTTGGGAAGTAAATACAGGAATTTTGCATACTCTGCACCTTCACTTTAGGACTTATACTTAGCTTGGTATTTTTATAATATCTGGACATGCATGCTGAGGCACTGCTTCAGTATAAATTTCTGTGGAGAACAGCTTGACTCATTACTGACAATTTTTTTGCAACGCTTTGACTTCTCTTACAGATTTCCTTTAAATTTATCCTGTTTACCTTGTTGCAGCTGAAGAAATCCTACCTCCAGGACATATGCATTACAGGAATTCAAGCTCTGAATCTGAAGCCAATTCAGATATGCCAGACTATTTCTGATGAGTAACAAACACTACCCCAGAAGAAAAGCATTCACAATACATACAAAATGTATGACTGCAATATGTGTGTCCACTGGAATTCACCTGAAATAAAATCTGCTGGTTTAAAGAATATACTACAGAAATAGAAATAAGAATCCCTTAATTATATTTAATTGAAAAGTCTCTTGTTCCCCATTATCATGTAATTTCTGCCAAAACAACATAATAAGCAGACCCCAATAGTGCAACTAGCTCATTGAAAATTCTTATGTATTTTGACTTGAGTAGCACTCTTGAAGTCTAAAGAACTTCAGCACAGCTTCTTGTTTAAGGAAGTGTTAGATGGTATGCAAGGTCAAATTCCCAAACCATAAATATGTAAATTTCCTAACAAAAAAATTTAAATTTATCTTTTTAACTGATTAGCTATTTTTGAAATTATTTCCAGAACCATTGGATACAAAAAGAAGTATGTGAAAGTTCCACTTGGGCATATTTGGGTGGAAGGTGACCACCATGGACACAGTTTTGACAGTAATGCTTTTGGCCCGGTAAGTCAATTCTCTACATATCACATTTTGTAACTGAAAAGCAGTTCATGTCTCCTAGGTCAATTGTACAATATAGCAAGAACAAATTCTCTGTGATTCTATTTTTTATTATTTTTGTGAGAATTCTTAGACATTATAAAATACCTTGTTCATCAGAGATTGTTTGCTGTTAACTATTATAAAAAGATTAAAGACTTCCCCACATGAAAGAAGTAGAGATTTTAAGTTTGGAAGGATGTACTGGAGGACTAGCCAGAGTGTGAGCCAGCTCCCTGTAGCTGACAGATGCTTCCTGAGGACATATTGTCAGCTGATGTAATATGGAATCGTTCCCTTTGAGGAGCTCAGTCTTCCTTTAGTGCCAGTGCTGGGATAAAGAATTAGGAAACTGTAACTGTGAATGAAAAATCTGTTTCCTGACTCATAAATGTGGGTATCTGTTCATCAGGAAGATAGTATATGCTTTCTCTGCACTCCAGTTTTGGTTTGGTTTGGGGTTTTTTACACTGTGTAGATCCTTGATCTTATTTTAACTTAATCTAGCATTCAGGAAAGACTTGCAGAAGCTGTGCATCCTGCTATGGAAATACAAATCCTTTTTTCTTTAATGCATATACAGGTTTTTGACATAAGTCTTTGAGAGAGAATGCTCTTCTAATGTAAACAAAAAAACTACCAGTTGTCACAGGGAAGTTGTAAAGGCAGGATTTTCTACCCTTATGCTTTTGATACCTATTTCATAGAGGTCAACCAACTGACTCTAACTAATGACAGGAAGAACCTTATACGTTTTTCTGGCTTCTGGAAAGTTATCACAATTATTAACTTTAATGAATTTGTTCTTAAGAAAAAAACACCAAAAAGGCCTACTGTCTGGTTTAGAGTATGTGATGCAATTTGCTCTCTTTTATTTTATATCACTTTATTTTGTGCTTGCTTTTCTTGCTATTTTTCATTATTATTTTCCTGCTACTATCTTCTAAGTTTTCTAATGTCTAGTTTTAGAGGTTCTTTCCTGCAGGATTTAATGCAGTCTATCTTGTGCAGGTATCTCTTGCCTCCCTTATTTGGCTTTTCTTTTTCTGTATCACTCTCTGTTCCCAAGATAAATCTTAGTCATAAAGCCACTAATTTTCTTTCACTTACAAATATGTTGTCAATGTAGACTCAGAACATAAAGGAATTTTAGTAGCTGGGCTATGGTTTCAGATTTACAGCAGCTCACAAAGAAATTAATGCAGAGTAAAAACCTCAAGGTGGGCACCATATAGCTTTCATGCAAGATGGTATATGGGAGTAACTCTAAATATCTTGATTTTTATGCAATTCTCTGATGTTTATAAATATTAGAAAATAACATTTGCAAGGCTTAGCCCTCACATTAGTCTTCAGCTGCTCATAAACATCAGATAGTATATTTTTCTTTTCAGTAGAGAGTATAATTTTCTTACAGTAGTGTCACCTTTCAAGAGCTAGTAGGACACTTTTTGACAGTGAATTCTTTAGCTTTCTGCAGGAAGAATGGCCTTTGTATTGTGTTGATGAATACATTATGGTCATCAGCTGAAAATGGGTATTTTTCTCTGAAATTAAATTAGAGAAGCAATTGCTGAATGCAGACAGAAGGGAGCAGAAGAGATCACAGGAATGGAAACTATCTTGAGAATAACAACATATAGAAAATTTTCATCTGTAGAAGAAAATGGAAATGTATTTAGAAGGACATGCAGGACTCCAGGTTTCTTTTATATTCTATACAGTTTAGATTTTAGGTTATTGGGGCATATCCCTCTGTGTGCTATACTCCAGAGATCATTTCCCCAAGAGAATTAAAATAGTAAAATCAGTCTCTTCAAGTCATTCAGAAGGTTTGTTCTTAGCTTAAACACACGTTCAAAGACTGCAGCAGTCACAAGGAACAGAATGCACAGTGTTAAGACATGAACTCATTTCTCTCAGTCTTTTGGAATAAGGGCCACTTAAGAGATTAGTTAAATGTTATATCTGTCACAATAATGACTTGCATATATTTTATTGGATCAAAAGTAAAAATAGTATTTTTTTTAAAGTGGACTATGTTGTAGGCTAACATTTTTTCAATTTTCATGCACTCCTGCAGTAGAAAGGCATGTAGTGTATACTGCCAGGCACAGTAATGTCTTATATATAAGTTAATGAGTTACATGGGGCATAAAAGGAAATTATGGAAAAACAGATTGAGAACAGATGTTACAGTCATTTTTTCTCTTGGAGAATAACAATATGTGCCTAATGGGTGAGGTTAATAAAGCAAAAGCCCTGATACCAATCAATTTCTAAATTCGATGCACCTTTGGAGGGATATTAATTTCTGAAATGTAAAACTTTTGCAGATTATATTTACTTAGTTCATAAAAATATTATACAATAGATTTTATTATCTTGTTATTGCATGGGATTATAGGACTAAAATTGGAATGTCAAGGGATAGAAAGACATTTTCCTGAAGCATGTAAATAAAATGAAAAGTTTTAACTAAGATTTTTAAAGGTTTAATATTTCTTTCTGATTAGCCATATCTTTATGTAAAATTAATACCTTCATAGATATTACAAAAATAACAGGATGTCTGTGTAGTACTGAATTATAAATATTATTAACTCCCTATATGATAAAAGTTTAAATATTAATTTCCTTTCTAGAATATTAAACTACATTAAATAGTTCATTATTATTGTACGTTGTCCTTAAAAAAAAAAAGCTTTATGCAATACAGATTGTCGGGTGTTCTGTAACACTATTGCTTTGATACCACTGTGTTTCAGGTTTGGAAATACATATTGCTGAAAATTTATTTCAGTAACCTGGACTAGGGTAGAAACTTCTACACAATTGACCGTTATTGTTTTCAAATTCTTACAGCATTAGGTTAAGCTTTTATTATATTAGTTTAGGATTTCTTAATTGTCATACTATAGGAATATAAAAATGAATATCTTGTATAATTATGATACTACTTTTTAAAGTTTCTTCATTCTGTTTTCAGTTGAGGTATTTTTCTGGTTTGGGCAGCTATTTTACTACAGTTATAGTTTAAAAGCATAGGAAATATAAAATTACTGTTTCTGGCTATGCTTTTTCTTAGATCAGAAATGCAGGAGACACATTACAGCAAATTGATAGATATATTAAACTCCTCTGCTGCTTCAGATTTCTAAAAATGATTAAGGAGTTAACTTTTTCCCAATCCATTACTGTCTTTCCTTGTATAGCCAGGATAATACCAGCATAAAAAAAAAAAAAAAAAGAAAAAAAAAAAAAGTATTTATATTCTGGATCTGACACTATGGCTAAATCAAGGGAAAAGTCATTATAAATTGTACTTTGTCCATAGTAAATGTATAGAGTTGGCATCCAGCAATGCAGAGTTGGTTATGCAATCAACATATAAGGGCACTTGAGAAACAATTATTAATAACTGTGTTTACAATAACTTTTTTTTGTGGGTTTTTTTTTCCCTGTTAATAGCACTCTCAGAATTTAAAAAAAACCCAAACATTCAACAAGCAAACAACAACAAAACCAAATACACAAACCCCACCAAAAAACAAACAAACAAAAAGTTCCATTTAATCTTATAGAAATTTCTTATTTAAATATAATACTTTTATAACAACATTTCTATGTTTTCAAGTGCCTCTAAGCTTAGAAAAATTAGGGCTTAAAGTCATTGGCACTCTTTGTAAAGAGTCTTGTAAAGGACCTGAACTCATTAAAGTCAATGAGAGATTTCTATTGGCTTTAATGGATTTGGATAAACCTCTTTATGAATCAAGCTTTGCAATTCAGTGTAAGGGTAAAAGGCTATTATCCCCCTTATGTTCCTGGGAAACCTGAGACACAGGTAGGCTGGGTCATAAAACATTTTTTTCGCCTCAGCCAAGTCCCTATCCTAGTCCTAATACATCTATTTTTAAATGTGTTTACTCTCAAAACTAAATCTTGTTGATATTGAGCCTGGCTTTTTGTTTGACAGAAGTTTTACATTCATAAGCTTCAAATAAGTAAATTGCTTTTAGTCAGCATTACTGTAGAAGTTGGTTTTATGACTGTCCATATAGTTCTGTACTATAAGTTAATTCAGTAAATGGTCTGAAAAGCATTACTGTCTATTAACTATTTCTTTCAGCAGCACAAACCTGTAGAAAGTGACTAGAACACTCTAAACACTAGAATCACATTTTTAAAAGTGAATATGCTAAGGGTTTTAGTTATTTTAATTTGCCTTTCAAAAGCTATCATAATCTTTTTCAGATCTAAGACAAATGGTTTAACTGTTGACTTTCAATGGGCAAGTTCAATTAGTAACAGTAATGGAATGTGGACTGTTATAATTATTTTTTTAAGTTGATCCATTATTTCTCTCTGTACATACTGTTACTGAACACATGTCAAAACCAGAAAATATGAAAAGTGTGTTGCACAGTAAGGTGAATTGAAATAAGACAAACAGTGAAGTACAGTGCATGGTGAAGGAAATACTGGAACCAATATGTCTGCATCCTATGAGAATAGCCCTACTTCATATGCTTTGTCTTCTTCTAGGAGAGGTTCAGAATACAACAGAAAGGGAAAAGCATATATCTTTCAGTAGATCAGGGTTATTTACATAACATCAAACAAAGAATGCCTCATGCCCTAGAAGTGTACATCTTGGAGATGATCTTGTCATCTGCGAAGCTCTCACTTATAAGCAATAAATTCATGCAAGAATCGCATATCATCCTGAAATGGAGCAGTCTCTAAGGCAAAAGGTGGGAAGAGTTTAACAGCTCATGGGTGTGCACTGAACTGAACTGTGTTAAAATTGCACAGTAAGGTACTTAGGCATGGCACACTCTTCCAACAAAATTACAGAATCACAGAATGTTAGGGGTTAGAAGGGACCTAGAAGATCATCTAGTCCAACCCCTCTGCCATGGCAGGATCACCTAGACCAAGTAACACAGGAACACATCCAGGCGGGTCTTGAATGTCTCCAGAGAAGGACACTCCACAACCTCCCTGGGAAGCCCGTTCCAGAGCTCTGTCACCCTCACTGTGAGAAAGTTTTTCCTTGTGTTTACTCTAAACCTCTTGTGCTCCAACTTGCTCCCATTGCCTCTAGTCCTGTCATTTGCTGACATTGAGAAGAGTCTGGCTCCATCGTCCCTACACTCACCTTTAAATCGTCCCTACACTCGCCTTTAATATATTAATAGGTATTGATGATGTCCCCCCCTCAGTCTCCTCCAGGCTAAAGAGCCCAAGCTTTCTCAGCTTCTCCTCATAAGGGAGATGCTCCACTCTCTTAATCATCTTGATAGCCCTGCACTGGACTCTCTCCAGTAAATCTCTGTCTTTCCTGAATTGGGGTGCCCAAAACTGGACACAGTACTCGAGGTGGGGTCTCACCAGTGCAGAGTAGAGGGGGAG
>JAOEGS010006549.1:34386-54841 GCA_025447755.1 Corythornis vintsioides | reverse complement strand
GTAAGGTAAGGTAAGGTAAGGTAAGGTAAGGTAAGGTAAGGTAAGGTAAGGTAAGGTAAGGTAAGGTAAGGTAAGGTGTGCAATTAAATCTGTATTTGGAAGAAGGCATTTAATAAGAGGTCTAACTTTCAGTAATGCTGCATACCTGATTCTTTCTATTGATTAGTCTTCCAAAGAAAATCAGGATATTTATCTGGTGAACTCTGAACCTAAGACCTTCTTTAAGTCCTACCATTATAAAAAAATCTATTTTTTACCTTTTTCCTTGTGTATCTATCTCCTTCCAGGAATAAACGAGAAAGTGCTTTTTTTTTTTTTTTTTTTTTTTACAATTACCTTCATGTATGTCTTATCTTTTTAACAGGAATTTATCTCTGGATTGGTTTGTTTGTTTTTGTTGGGGTTTTTTTTTGTTGTTTTTGTTGTTGTTAAATCATATACATTGCATTAGTTGTTTTTTTTTTTTGTTAGTAATAAGCTTAGTGAATCCACCAGCCATTTTTTAATTATTTTTTTTTTTAGTGCATGCTGAAAGTAAGTTTTCAGTCATGTCTTGAACCACAGGAAGAAAGGGAACTGAATTTTCTAACTGTCCCTTGAGGAACACTTCTTATTCTTCCTAATGGAAGTAGCAGTTCTCAGATCTTGAGATGAAAAAATCAGTTTGGGCTGTTAAAGGTTCGGGAGGCTTGTGGTCTAACTTTCGAATATTGCCTGTAGTTCTCTTTTCCACCAAATTATCTCTGAAGAGTCACTTTTATGGCCTTACATTGTGAGTTCTCAAATAGTTTATACTACTTTTTAATTTCCTCTTTTATTTTTTTTTTACCACTTAACATTCGACTCCCTGAGTGTTATATTCTCCAATGTTTGTCTGTGAGATACTCAGAACAGAGAGTGTATGTTCACATATCTGCTAAAGCTTCATGCACCTTGGGCACTCTGTAGGAATTAAGAAAATACATTTTTTAAAATGATGAAACATGACATTAATACAGAAAATGTCAATCACTAGTTATATTTTGTCAGATAATGTTATTTGCTGTGGCACAGTTCAGTGCTTAATAATACATTGTTTTTGTCAGTACTGTTTAAAGTGCACATGATTAATACAAAACCTTTATCCTAGCTGATAGTGAAAGTAGGCACTTAGTATTTTCCTGAACCAAATCTCAGTTCAGAAGTTTAATACACTTTCACATTTACAGCAGTAGAAAAGAATATTCTGCCTTCTCTAGAGATTTATTTATCTCAGTTGTATAGAAGACATTTATGCTGCCATTGCTGCAGTTTTACAAGATCTACTGAAACATTATTTAACAATGCACAGCGTGATAATGCTGGATTTGCATATATTGGAAAATGTTTCCTATTTAAATTCAGTTTGAAATTTAAAAGTATGTTTCCTAGCTGAATGAAAACTTGTAAGATACAGTGTTGCTTGATATAAATATTAACAAGCTTTGCAAAATTTCTGTTATTCAGAGATATGTAGTAGTAACATTTTATTAATATATCAAATATTAATTTCCCAACTTTTTGCTTATTTTGTCTTCTAAATTTTTAGAAGAAAGATCTTATAACAATTCCTTCTCTTACACAAATAAAAGGACTTAGCATGCATTGGAAAAAGTGTCTATGGGATATACAATCTTTAGGAATAAAATTTTATTATGTTTTTCAACTTTAACATTTTATTATATTTCCAAATTTACATCAATGTTAATTTACATAGCAGTGGTACAGCTTCACTTTGAGTACTGTGTGCATTTTGGGGCTCTACAGTATAAGAAGAAGATAAGACATGTGGGAGTGGTTTAAAGCTGCACCAGGGGAAGTTAAGCATGGACATTAGAAGCATTTCTTTGCCAAGAGGATGCTCAAACTTTAGAACAGGCTTCCTAGAGAGGTGGTCGATGTCCCAGGCCTGTCAGTGTTTGAGGCATTTGGACAATGACCTTAACAACATGTTTTAACTTTTGTTCAGCAATTAATTTGTCAGATAGTTGGACCAGATTATTGTTATAAGTGCCTTCCAAATGAAACAATTCTGTTCTATTCTATTCTATTTAATTATAATACTGATTTTAGTTCAGGTGATATTGCACAACATTCTATTAGTCTAAGTAAAAACATTAGTTTTAATCATTTTTGGTCTTCCTCTCTGCATGAAGTATTTTTCCTGCTCCCAAAAGGGAGATGATATCATGCTTGTCTGACTTTTGGTTTTGCCATTTGTCTCTTTTTAAAAATTGTTTGCTGTCCTTTTTGTTTTTTGTTGTTGTTGTTTTTGTTTGTTTGTTTGATTGTTTGATTGTTTGTTTTGTGGGTTTTTTGTGCTGTCTGGCATTACTTGTCTATCTCCTATGCCCTGTGTCCACTGTTTGCTCCTTTGGTAGTCATGTTGCGCACATACTTATGTGAAATGCATGCACATTGTGTCTGGCTGGCTATGGCACAGACTCACAAAGGACTTGTATACTGCTGATGGTTACACTATTTAGTTGGATTACTTTTGGGTTCAAGGCAAAGGATATTAACTATAATTTTTTATAATTCATAATTTATAGGTGTCACAGGCTTCTGCTTTGGCTACATTACATTGTTTTGGCTGTTTAGATATTGAGCAAGCACTATGTTCAACTCATCATCTAGGATCGCCCTTTCACCTGTGACATCTCTAGAAGGTGATTAATCCCATTGAAAAATGGAGATTTTAGATGGATGGTTGAATCATCCTCCAGAAGTGCCATGAACAATACAGGATACTCACTACTCACTGACTAATATAAATTAGCCTCTGTCAGATCAGAGGAATCCTGTCTCTATTACATTGTCAGCCTTTCTGCTGGCAAGCTGTTTACACCTGCGTCCAATTTTCTAGCAGTTCTTATACTAAAGCTAACTAAGGAATATTCCTCCCTGATAAGGTAGATACAGATTTACACACAAAATTGCAAAATTTTATTGGTATTTCTGTGTTTCATTTAAACTCAATATAATTTGGCAACAGAAACAAATTCTAGATTCCTTTCTATATTGCCAGTTTCCTTGTTAATCTCAGGAAGTACTTATTTCTCTTTTTCAGAGGAAACAGCTTACATATTTAAGGCTAGATTCACATTTTCTTGTATTTGACCCATTTTTCTAGATTTTGCAGGACTCTGAACTGTCCATTTGTTCTTGCAAAACTTAACTGAACTCATCCACTTAATATTGCTTGCAGCCTTAGTCATGGTGAACTTTTTTTATAATTGCAAATGTCCAAGATCAGGAACAAATACCTTACCCTGAGTCTGGTTAAAGCACTGCTGTGGTTTAACAAATAATACAAAATAATAATGGAGGACTAAACAAAATTAAATAAATACTCTTGTTCCCACTTGTCTGAGTTTTTTCCCTTTGTCAAGTCAGACCTCCTTATCTTTCAGTTTGAAATTCTCCCATGTCTGCTCTTGCTGCATGCTGCTAATCTTTAGCTATGTCTGTTTTTCACAGGTGTGAAACAGTGTTTTGTTTTATTTCATTCCTTCCTCTGTACTGCTATGCCTTCTTTTCTGCCTTGGGATCTCTTTTCACACTGGCAAAATTTTGCCTTGTCTGTTCAGACTCCAAATTATGTTATTTTATGCTCAACCTTACAAAAACAGATTCTGTTTTTTTTTTTTTAACTAGGAAAAAATGAAATAACAAGCAAAAAATTTAAGATGGTGGCATCTTTTATAAAATCTACACATCTTCTATGCTTTATAAAATTTTAAATAAATAATATTAGGCATGAATTATAATACCAATATGTAGTTTGGATCACCAAACTTTTGTTCAAGGCCTCTGCCATCTTTTATAAGCAGCATCCACACTTGGGAATATTTTATAATCCATAAAGCACAAAGTAATTTGACAGTTCATTTTTAATCATGACTCTTTAGTCTTTTAGATTTGCAGTGACCTTGAGGTCGGAGCCATATCCAGGAATCCCAGTACTCATGATCTCCCAATAGTTCAGTATTGTTTCCTTGAGATCTATACATTCATGGTCATAAGAATGGGCTTTTGTTTATTTTAGGCTTGCCTTAAAATAGTAGGTTAGAAAGTGCTCAGATCTCCCATCTGAGTAATAGAGTCAAAATTATCTTTCAGTTCCTTGAATTCAACCCTGTCATTTGGCATAGGATTTATAGCAGTGTGGGGACACAGAAGCAGCTTCTTCTTAACTAACTATAATTTTTAGTAACAATTTGTCAGTTTTTACTATTAACACCACAGCAGCCAAAATACAGATACAGTCATGAATCCTGCTCTAGTGGCGCTCAGGATTATCAGTTATTTTTAAGTGCTCTCCATTTCTCCACTGTGTGCAAATGATTTTTTTTTCAGCCTATGCCTGCCAGTTGCAGCTGACAGCTCCCCTTTTCTCTTTGAAGGGCAGACCTTTTGAAAGATCAGATGTCCTTTGATCTCAGGTTTGATAATTTTTCACATTCTCAGCAATCAGATGAGGGGATCTTCCTTGGTTAGAATCTTAGCAGTTTTTTTAGAGGAATGTTCTAATTTGGGACATTATTTATTTTTGTCAAATAACTATTATCTGTTAATGAATTATTGTAAAAGTACATACGTTATATACAAACAAGCAGTTACAGATTATGTTATTACAAATGAAGGATCGTAAATGTCAATAGAATGGCAGTCAGCATTTATACAAGGCAGAGGTTCTCAGTTTTCCACAAGAATTTAATTGAAGTTCTCAGCAGCAGAAGCCAGAGGACCATCATGCAGAAGCCTCTCCTGGCTTCATTAGCACCCACCCCTACTGGGGCATGCTGCCATCCTGAAGATATCTATTTATTAGATAGCTTTCAAGTCATGTTGTCAAGACAATCTGAAATAATTTTAGTGTGATGCTGCTTATGCCTTATAAACATCACACAGATAGTTCTTTTGCTTTATCTACCCACTTCTAATTCTGTCATATTGAGCAACATACATTTACGTCATTGCTGTACTATGTGTTGTAAAAATCTAAATAAAATTATTGTCCTCTTCAAGAAGCTTTCTGTTTAATTGATAATAAAATAAATACACTTCTGTATCATATATTGGGATATATTGATCCAAATGTCCATAAATAGCTACCCAGCATCCCAGAAAATGCAATATGATTGATGCATTCCTCTGAAGAGTGTTCAAACACTTTACCTACTCTGGTGACCAAAAATTATTCTTAAGTATATTTGTATGTAGGACACATTAAAAATGTACTCAGCTTGCAGCCATTTAATATTCAGCTTCTGTTCCCCACAGCAGACTGTTTTTTTCAAATATTTCTGTGCAGTCTTTTTCCTGCTGGGAAACATTTCATCCTGATAAGAATGACTTAAAATTGCTTTTAAAAAGCTGACTTCTCTGTTTGGAAGGAGAAATGCTGTGATAGTCCTATTAGTCCTCATAAGAAATGTGAACAACGTATTACCAACAATAATTTAACAGGAAATGGGACTATATAATACATTTTGAAAAGTTTATGTTTGGGGAGGAGAATGGGTAGACAGACAGCAGATTAATTTTATAAGTAGCTTTTCTAGAAATAGCCACTCTCCATGGGAAAAAAAATATATCAGCTGTAAGATAATCTTGAAAAAGCAGTGATTGTATACTGAGTAGAATCACTTTTAAAATAATTTGAAGGGGATTTGTATTAATTTAGGGGAAGAATTTTACAACCCTTATTGGTGTAGAACTGCCAGTATGTTTTTTTGCACTTTATCTTACTGGATTCTGAAGTGTAGCTGGGTATAAAGGCATATGGGTTGGAAGACTATATTTGTTGAATAGCCATCTGTTACACTATCCTTTGGGGGTAATATATCAAAAGGAGATTTCAAAATGGAAATGCTATGTGACCATTGCAGTGATGTCTTAGTTCACAGAAAGACTGAAATCATGGCATGAGAAAGTATCAATTTCTCCTCATCTCATGTAAGATGTTAGTTTTGCAGCCCAGTGCTCACTGATTAAATGTCATCACTGTGAGCTATCATCCTGATTATCAAAGCAGTCAAAATTTTCAAAATGTTTGTATCCCAATTTCATCAAGTGGTCTCCTTTGCCATATACCAAAATGCACTCTGCTCAGCTCCAAAACCATCAGCTTCTTTCCCATTTCTCTTACAGTGCCCTACTGTGTCTTTGATAGGAAAACCTTAGCACCCTGGAAACTAAACTAGAGTCAAATTAATTTAATAAAATAAATAATGTACATAGTACAGAACTGATTGCATTAGCTAGTTTCATATTTAATTCATAAAACTTTCCATGTTTTAATTTACTTACTGCTGCTAGTTCTGCTGCAGAATTTGCATTCTTCTTCATAACAGGCTTGCTGGAGAAAAAAACCCCAACATTTCCAGTGGTAGAATATAAAATAGTAGGAAAAGATAAAGGATTAAATGTGGAAGTTAGTTAAATGGCGTCACTGTGAGGAAAACAAAAGAAATAATGCTATCTAATAGTAAAACATAACAATCTGTAAAGAGTTTTGGTGATTAGATAAAACTAAGACTGTCCTTGTCCAAACCCACACTTTTATTATTGTTGGTTTTGCTATTGTTCTTATGATTATAGCACCATGGGTGTAATAAGGCCTTCACAGATATAGTAAGACATGATTCGGTCCAGCTTTATGACAGATGCTCCACTATTATATATAGTGGTGGGCAGTGGACTCGTAGACAAGGATGCAAATGTTCACCTGTGTGGACTGTGGTGTAGACCCGGGCTTCATCAGCTCATAGGGATAACGAGAATTAGGCCTGGGCCAGGAATCACACTGACTTTCTGTTCAGAATTTTGGCATCTCATTGCACTAAGAGTTTTTCTAAAATTGGTTGTTTTTTTCTTTAGATTATATTGATGAAAAGAAGCCCTTTGAGATCTCATTTTCTAGTTGTCTTAAAAGGATTCTCAATTACTTGGAACAAAATGTTTGCTGGTTTCCATCTGTGATTGAAGTTATATTCAAGTAAGGGGTGGCATATATAAGTCTTATGATGACTTTTATATTTCTGGGTTTGCAAGTTACCTGAATACACTTGCTGACCCAGAGCACCCTCACCAGCACCCCTTACCCATTATGCTGCCTTCCACCTGACCTTTGGAAGCAACCAGCCTGTCTGTTCCCTCACCTTTCTTAAAGAAGATGTTTATATCCTACCTGCCTTAAAAATGAATGTGCAACTTACAGAACCAGAAGATATTGGTAGAAAGATTTTCAGAGGAAGTTTCAATCTCACTCAGCCATTTCAATTTAGATTTTCTAAATTCTGGTTGCAGAATCCAGTTAACACATCTTAAGCTCAGTGTCTGGTTTTGGCCAGGAGTTTTTGTTTGGACAAACATAATGATTTTCAGTTATAGTTTGGTTCCCCCCACCTGCCTTAGTTAAAGCTGCCTTCCTTGTGCAGAACCTCATCTATAAGACCTCATGACAACAAGATGGCTTACATAAATTTTTTCCTTTTTTTTTAAAGATTTGCATAAATGTGTAAATTAAAAATATGCAGTGCAAGATATTATCTTCTATTGATCTCTGCCAGTTTACTCCAGCATAAATTTTTAGTGCCTTTTTTTTTTTTTTAGTTTGTGTACACGTAATTGAACAGTTGTTCATGTCTGCTTCCTTCTTTTGATTGTTCATGGTAGCACCAGAAAGGCAGACAAGTGAAGAGAGGGAAGCAGGAGTGGGGAAAAGGAAAAATACAAGAATAAGCGAACTGTGATAGTCTCTGAACTACTATCTCTATGAGCTGAATACAGTGACCATCTTCCTTTACTGGGTGCCTTAGCTTTTGTCTCCTACCTGACTGCATTTTTCTTGTTGTAACTCTTTACTGTGAGAGAGATGAGAACTGTGTCTTGTATAGCAAAAGCCATCTAACTGGCAGTCTTCACTCCTTGCCCCTGGAGACTTTCTGTATCCTTTCCATCTTATACAGACATCACAGTTCCATGGTCTGTGAACTTGAACTCAGATTTCCCAGTTGATGTAGTACCATGCTGTTTCTCACCATCTGGCAAGTCAGTATTTTCATCCAAAAAGGTTTGCAATAGTACTGTAAAGGAGCTAATTATGTTCAGTGAGTGTTTCATGACATGCTATTATACCGAAACAAACAAAAAATTAATTGTGGAAATGTTTTCTTCAGCAAGTCCCTATTCATTTGATTCAAACATACGGAACAATGTGCATAAAGAGTGGTTTGGAAAACATTGAAAAGACTATTTAGCACTTACATCATAACTGATTTCTCCATATGTCCTGAAATACAATCCTTTTAGGATTATAGATGGGCAAGTGCTCGTGATATCTTGGCTCATTTACAGAGGTTTTCACAGCAAGTGCTTTAACATAGTCCTATAGTGGTAGAGTTTCTGTTTTGGGTCTGAGGTTTCATAGCAAATTTCCCAGGCAAAACAGTTCATTTGCTATTTTTGCAAATAAGCTGCACAAATGCTTTTTTGCTTTATATTTTTTTATTTATGTTTCTTTTCAAACCATACTGCTTAAGGATAATATGTTCTTTTAGAAAAAAATACCACAGATAAAGTTACGTATTGCAAAATATAATTTATATTTGTGAGTCAAAGTTTATTGCTTCTTTGAGCTGAAGTTACTGTTTGTGTTACTATTTATAGCGTGCTGTTTCTCATCATAAGTTCCTTTTTTTTTTTCTTTCCAACTAATATGTAGTTGTCTTTAAAACACACAAATGCAGGGTGAAATCTCAGTGATAGCGTATGCCACTGGTGGGATAGAAGACCAATACACCAAGACCAGTATAACCTGTTCTGTGAGGGAGGTCTAACAATTTCCTTTTTTTTCATATCCTTCACCATTTTTAGAGTTAGCTTTTTTTTCACAAACCAACATACCTGTTGCAGTCATATGATTTGTTCTAGTCCTTTCTGTAGGGGAGACAGTTAATAATTTCTTTTTTTTTTTTTTTGTGATTTTACTTACTAAAAGCTAGTTGCTATATTTCACTATTTCCTGTTTTCTAAATTAAACAAAGACAATTCCTCCAAGGCTTTCTTATAAATCCTGAAGAAATCATCATTTGTGGTCATCCACTCTATACTTCCCTATGGATGTTCTTCTTTCTTAGTATCATGTGTAGCTGTGAACACTCCTCCAGGGGAAGCCTCATGAGTGCTGTGTAGAGGAAAATTTCTGGCTTCTGTGTGATAGAAAATAACATTTTTAAAACAGAGAAGAATGAGATTTGTTGTTTTGCAAGTGTTACAGTGTTAACTCATCACTGACTGCCACCCTCAGACCCTTTCCAGGGGATTTTAATTATTTTCTTCTGCATAGTCAACTTTAATGTACACATTTCATGTACTTTAAAGAGTTGTCTGTCATTTAAGACTTGTCATTAATGAGGTTTCTGATTAATATGAAGGAACTATTTGTAATGCAGATGAAAATGCAGAGGTTTCCCATTTTATCTTATTTTTTACCTTATGTTTTCATGCACTGATCTGAAATATGAATGAGAAGGCTGCATTCCAATTACATCTGAAATGTTTTGTTTATTCAAAATTATCAAAGCATGAGAAAATCTTGTGCACTTTAAACACAGTTTAACTATTTATTTAAGATAAACCTGATACTTAAGTGTTAAACCTTCTGCTTCACTTTTCACTGTCAGAGCACTTTCATTTGCAGTTATTGCTCACCTGTTTTCAAATGATGTGGGAAAAGCTCATGTACCATGTTTTTGGTTTAAATATGGTGAGAAAGATCAGTAATAAACACTAATGATTTAATTAAGGTGGTTGAAATAAACATTACAGCTGTAGCCAAATGAAATTTAAACCAAATCTTCTACTCTTCTTCTTTTGTCATCTAAGCAATATTCATTCAATGATCCCAAATTAAAGGCTATGGAAAGGTCTTTTGCATAGAGCTCTTGATGGTGGAGGAAAGAGGGCTGGCAGGTCCTTGTGATAACAGGACATGCAGGAATCTGGCTGTGATTGCCTGAGACCATTCCCAATTCTGCATAAGCTGAAGTGGCTGAGGAGCTACTTCATAGTATGGTACTAATTCTAAATGACCTTTCAGTATTCAGTTGCAAAGTAAATATCTGATTAGTGCAGGACAAACTATAGCAGAATGGGGATTCATGAGAACATAACTGTGTTTTTTGTAGTCTCACCTTCAGAAAATAGTCAAAGAGCTCTAATAGAAGAGATAGAACTGTACTCTGTGAGCAGTCCAATGGCAAACAATGGCAAGGTACTCCAACACAAATAGCAGATATTAATGAATATATTCCACTTTTTATTTGGAAAGATGACACTGGAATTTGCAATCAGCTTGAATAACATCTAATGGGGAAAAGTACTGCTTCTAGTTCCAAATAACAGCACAAAAAAAAAAAAAAAAAAAAAAGGATCTTAAGTTCTTCCTGATTTCTAAAGCCAACGACCTGTAGTTTTTGAGAATGGACTACACCAGAGTAGAAAGAAGACAGTAATGATGCACTGAAGATGAGGAATATGCCTTGTGTTGACTTACTCCCTGACAGCCATAAGCTCTGTTCTGTCATGCAGTTTGGCATAACTGGGGCATATTGCTGTACATGACAATGGGCAGTTGTGTCCATCATGGGCCCACATATGCATATCTATGTATCTGATGACTTTGAATTTAATTTAATTAATTAATTACTATTTAGGTTTATGTACAGGCATACATGACTATTTGGAAATTATGATTGTAAGGTGAAATAGGTGTTTGCTTTTGTTTTTTCCTTTTTAATTCTAAAAGTACTTTTTGCTGCAAGAATATCTATTATTCATTGCTACAAATGAAACCAGTACCATATGTTCTTTAATACAGGAGGGTTTATGTATCAAATTAGCTTTGAAATGTATTAAAAACCCTACAAAACTAGTATCTCTAGCACAGACTTCACAGTAAAAAATGGTTGAGGTGGAGATGAAATGCAATGTAGTGATAATATAATATTTATTCTCAAAAGTATAATCAGAAGGAAGTATTCCCAGAATCACAAAATGGTTGAGATTGGAAGGAACGTCTTGAGGTCATCTGGTCCAAGAAGCTGGGCCACGTACTGCCAGTTTCCCAGGACAGCTTTTGAATATCTCTGATTGATGGAGATTCCACAATCTCCTGGGCAACCTGTGCTTGTGCTTAGTCACCCTCATGATGAAACACTGTTTCTTGGTATTCAGCAAGAACCTCCTGTGTTTCAGTTTGTGCCCCTTGCTTCTGGTCCTGTCACTGAGCAGCACTGAAAAGAATCAGTCTCTGTCCTCTTTGGACCATCCCTTCAAGTATTTACATACACTGATGAGATTCTCCATGATCCTCCTCCAGGGAAACCAGTTCTATCTATCTCTCGCAGTTTTTCCTCACAGGAGAGACACTCCAGTCCCTCAATCATCCTTGTGGCTCTTCATTGGACTCTCTCCTGTATGTCCATGTTACTCATGCATTGAGGAGCCCAGCACTGGGCCCAGCACTCAAGTAATGTCTCACCAGTGCTGAGTAGAAGGAGAGGATCATCTCCCTTTATCTATTGTCAATACTTTGTCTAATGCAGTCCAGGTTAGTAATTAATTAATTGAATGAACTGAATGCAATATAATGTAATGAAATGAACCCCCCAAAAAATGAAGGAGCTATAATTGAAAATAGTATTGAGAAATTATTTGAAGGTTACAATTAGAAATATTAACTTTCCAACAGAAATGCAAAATTAATGTCCCTGTAGTTCCAATTTTGCCTTTTTTATGTTTAGGAGATTTTAACAAAGTATTTGTTGACTGATAGTGTTTTGAATTTGTTTCACATATGATGGCATGCTTGCATTTTATTACTGATGAAACCCTTGAAATAAATGTGATCATGTCACAGAAAGAGTCCTATCGAATTCTAGTCTTATGAACACTTCTAGTAGCATTCACTAGCCAAACTGCCATAATTCACCTGTTGCCTTCAGCCAGTGTCCACAAATATTTCTTCACATTTTTCCTAGTAAATACTGTACAGTGTTGGCTTTTTTTATGGATCTGTCAATATAAATAAATAAAGTTATGTCAGAAATGTTTACAATAGGCAATGGAAAACAGATTTCTTCTTTGTTTTAGATTGAAAATTTATCAGAGAAGTAGGCTGGATACAATCTTTGTTTTGTTTTCTGCTTTTGGCATGCCATTGGCTATATTCATACACATTCCAATGTTTAAAAAGATTTGAAATTAATAATTAAAAACATTGCAAAATATAGAATATGAAAGCCTTTGGTTCTTTAAACAGAATTTATTATGTTCAAAGTTACATCTCGATAAAAGGCAAGCATAACTTGAATTAAAATATTAATCCATCCAAGCCATTTAGTTCTTTTAAATATTCATAGCCTTTTTCTAGTGGTCATGATTTGGGAGGTGGGGGAGAAGTAAAGTGGGAGATGCTTTGATGAAAAAAGCTTTCATCAAGACCAACATAGTCAAAATGACAGGAATGTTCTTCATGAATTTAGAAAATTGGCCCAGCTGGGAGTTATGTTATTGTAGAAAATCCACTTTAAACTTCATAGTCCATACTCATTAAATAACACTGAGAATATCAACAGTGTTTTCCGGCAAAATTCACTTCTTTCTCTCTCTTTCCAGTGCAGGCTTCCTTTAGTCCCTGATTTGTTCTTATTTCAAAGTACTATCAGTACTATTCAGCTGCCACTAAAATGTGTCCTGTATTTTCCCTGGATATTTAATACTTGTTTTCTCTTCTCTTTACCTTCATCTTGCTTTCATTTCTGTTCTTTTTTATTTCTCAGTGTATAATCTTAAAGGCAGAAATTCTATCTTTTTGATTGTTTGCATATATACAGTACTAGATATAGTCACTGGGCACTTCTCAGACAAAAAAGGGACAGCTGAAAGTCTGGTTTTACTTGTGACACTCAATTCATGCAGGGTGGATAAGAAAATGTAACATGAAACAATAGTGCCTTGCAATTACATCATTTGGCTATCTCAATTTTTAGATTTTTTTTTTTTTTACTCTGCCTATAAAAACATAGCTTTTCTCCTGTTTTCAGGTTTTTTGTTTGTACTATGTGAGTACATTAAGAAATGTAAACAGGTGTCATAAGGAAGAAAACATAGGAGAGTGTTGTGTATACTGGGCTCCAGTAAAGCAAGGCACAGGCAAGAAGACAGAATAGGTGAATACAGGAAGGAAAGATAAGTAATGGAGGATGACATAAAGATAACTCATAATATTTGAACAAACTAATTAATCTACTAGCCAAAGGAAAACAATCAGTTGTTTCAGTGACCGGAATAATTATCATGTTGGGCTGCATCAGAAGCTTGTTGTGTTCTTGCAATAGCAGAAGTGGAGTGTTGCCCAGGTTCAACCTTATATACCATAACTCTGTCACTGGGTCATTCATATTATTGTTTAATGAGCAGAGATAACACAAGAGGCAAAGAAAAGCTCTGTAAGGTATGTTACAGAGAATACACTGAGCTCCTCACCTCCTAAACTAAAAAAACATGGTTGTTTGCAGCAATAGATATGTTTAGAAAGGTCTATTTACAGACATTTACAAAATTCACTACAAATATGGGCATATTTTTCTGTGATTACTACTAAAGTTAAGAACAAAACTCTTTCTTTCTCTACTTAGTGTCTTTTCTGGGGAGATTTAGAAATATACATCAGTCTAGGTATAATGCAGTGATCCTTTTGTGTCAGCCAAAAAGTTAAAAATACAGTAAATGTATTTAACAAGCTTTAGATAAACATAAAATTAGTTCAAGATAGTAAGAGGTTTTTCTTTCTTTTATCTTGTTGGTTTAATTTTTATTCTTTGTGTGTAAAAATAAAGCCACAACTTTCAGTGGCTTTCTTTTTTTAACTACAAAAGTAAATGTTTGCCAGAATTAACATAACAGTTGGAGAGTACAGACATTTACACAAACATTTTAACTGAAGCTCTTTACATTATTTTTGCCATTTGTGGAAACAACCCACAATTTCTAGCTTTCTAAAATTCCAGGAAGTACTGGTTTTCTTATGTACACATTCATAAAGTAACCTCAATTGGAAAGAAAAAGAGTAGATTTTATATATATTAGTTTATTACGAATAGTCACAGGGCATTATCTTCTTTAACGATGACTTTCCAAACAAGGATATAGGGTCACAGTAATGTTTTGTAACAGGAAAGCTTTCTTACCTTCATTTTACTTAGAAACTTGCAGATTCTGAGACATCATCGATTTTGTCTGACTACTACTTATATATGAGGAAATCCAGTCCTGTATTTGAACAGATAACTATGTCTTAGAAGGAATCCCAAGAAATATAGTAATCTTGAATTTTATTTAGTGATCAAATTTGAAAGGGATCAGAATATTTGAATTGCTTAGTTCAGTATCATGGTCAATGCTGGACTTCATGTTTATCCTGTAGAAGTTGTTCCTTCATAATCATATAAAATGAAAATAAATGCTTGTATTAAATGAGCATTGAAATTTCCTTTCTCTTCTCCCCTAGCAATATATGTAAATGTGACAGACTTTAAAAGTGTGTGGATGTAGAGTCCAAGACATTTCAGAAGAACTAGGACTTCCATTTACTAGTGCATTTTATGAGAAACAATGGCAACTGCAAATGCATTCAACACTAATATTTTGAAAGACTTCAGATGTTATTCAAGGTGATAATGTCATGGCTGTAGCATTCACCCAATGCTTCAAAGTGGATTACATAAATTCGTGAAAATATCTTTCAGTCACAGTAAATGATGGAGCCTCTCTGCTCCAACTGGTCTTCGATTATATATTTCTCTTGTAGTACAGTTGCCACAAAAACATGGATAGATATGAAATTTTGGGACAATTTTGAAATAATTTACTTCACGGAATTTTTTTTTTAAATTCTGTTAGATCTGATAAAAGATTCATTAATCTACATAGAGAAGAAAATAATTGAACAGTAGTTTAAAGTAACATAATTTTATGTGCATGTTGGAATTTTAACACCTCTGGGTGTTAAAGGTTGCACTAGTGTTTTGCAGAGTGTTTCTTCATATTTTCTTGAATTCTTCACTTATTGTGTTTCTTCATATTTTCTTGAATCTTTAGGGAGGAGAAATGGCCTTTTGAGAATCTTAACTGTATTATTTTATGGTCTTTGCTTATCATCTCCTTAATTATTCTAAAAATTGAAATAATGAAAATGCAATAACTTTTTTAATTTCTGTCTTTAAATATCTACTTCTCCTATGACATGTTGAATAAAAGTCTGTGTTTCAAGATTTCTTTTTATAAAAAAGGTAAAGAAATTCTTCAACTGTTTTGAATATGTGAAGGACCATTTTCTCAATTCAGCTGCTTTGTAGGCCTTCAGAGTAGTCTTAATGCTAAGACTAATCTCAGATCTTGTTAGAATGTTCAGGTTTCTTATATGTAAATTGTATTCTTGTAAAATTTTTAAGTAGTAAGAGCAAATATAAATACCACACTAATTATAAAACAACATCATTTGCAGTTACACAGAAGTAAACCAATAAGTTCTGGTGTTGTAGTAAACAGTGAAAACTCTGCTTAAAGCTTTCTACTCATGCTAGGACTCTGCTGAAATTACAAAAAGTGTTGTTTCTTCTCTTTTGTTACTTTTTAGTTTAATTTATGAAGATATTACCCTCTAATACATTTTCCACAACAATCATACTTTGCAATAAACCCCCATAGATTCAAGTTCCAGGTTTTTCTGTGACCCTTGATTAGCCATTAGAGCCATGCCAATGTTTGCATGCCTTTATTTGTTTATATATGTATTGGCTTTTTTCATGCAAGTGTCAATTTGTGTTTATTGAGGCTTACTGGACTTGTAAAAAGTCCAGGAAAAATGTCTCATATTTTCCTCTGTATTTTAGAAAGACTGTGCGGTTCAGATATCTGAAGTGAGTAATTTTAGTTGTTATGTCATGCTGGAAAGCTCATTTTATCCCTTTTCGTAGTTATTAACAGTATATAAGGAAGCTCCATCTTTAAGAAATGTATTTTTTTAACAGAAATTTGAAAGTGAAATACATAGATAGAATGTTAAGGTCTTGATAATGTAAAATAATTTAGGAATCTGAAAAAGAACAACTGAAGATATTCTTCTCCTTTTATTGCACATTTCCTTGAACATATTTCCTAATGAATGGAAGTAATAGGAGTAAAATGGCTTCATATGTTATTATCAGAGGAATATGTATCAGGAACAGAGCTGAGATTTGTCAGAGCACTGCTTTTGCTACATAGGCTTTCATAGGCTACAGTGATTCAGGAGTCCCTCTGGTATCAGGTGATCTTGCACACATGTGTAGAATGTGTACTTGGTTTATCCTTGTTCAGGCCAACCATGAGTATAACTGTGGTAGAACAGAGAGGGAATGGGATAGGGTTGAAGTAGATTAAATCCATGCCATGGTGCTGCACATAAGAAGCATTAAAGGGTTTCCCTTTGTATGTTTGATTCCTTATCTGCTCTGGGACAAAGTGTCTGCACACTCCCTTTTACTCAAGGCTTTTCATTTCTACTTAGGCTGGTTCCTTATCCTGAGATTCTTGAGTATTTTATCAATATGTCTCAAGATATTTTTTTTTTCAGAACAGAAAATGTATTAGTTATCTGCCACATTTTACATTTCTCTTTTCCTTGTAAATTTATTCACATAGAAAAAATCTATGCCCTGCTCTTTGCACTCAAAGTTATATTTTTAGACGACAGCAGAGACACCATGAGTTTTGTAACAGTTGTTTACATAATACAGACACTGATGTGATGATAATCTTCAGACTTTGCTGTGCCTCAGTGTCTGCAAGTGAAAGGATGTTGTTCAAAACCTTTAAGAACAAGGAGCAACAAAAAGCAATCTATTTTCTTTCAAAGCACCAACAAAATGCCAGCACTGTTCAAGAATGAAGTGGTCACTAATTCCCCTGACAAGAAATGATCTCCATTCAACATACTCTGGAGTTCTAACTCCTTGTCAATGTTAGAATTCCTAAAGAAATTAAAGATTCTTCACCTTAGGGGCTGAAAAAATATAAATACTTTAAGATAGTCTGTGTGCATAAGATGCATAATTTCTCTGGCAAAATAAGAAAGGATACATGAGAAGATTGTTAAGAAAATATAGTAATTAGAAGACAGTAATTGAAGAATATAGTAATTGAAGAAATTAAACCAAAGTAGCATTAGGGAAAACCAAAACTATTTATAGCCATAACTAATGATCCATTAATTTGTTAAGAGAGAGATTATTTCTCCTTCAAGCAAATAATTTTTTATTTGGTAAAATATGGTATTATTTGATTGCTTCTGAACAGTGAAAAGTAAAGTTCAAGATAGAGTTAAATCTGAAATGTTGACAAACATTGTGAGATAAATAACTAAAGGTCATGCCTGAGCTGTGATGTGTAATGTTGTAGAAACTGGTGTGACAGAAGCATAGAACCATATTTGTATACACTTTGTTGCTGAGTTTCTACCATGTCATATGTGCTGAGTTTGATTGAGAAATTTTTAATAACTTCTGGTTCTACAGTCCATTCGTTTTGAAAGCCACAGTGGGATGAGTGGACAGTAGTTTCTGTTCCAAGTGAATTATCATAACTTGATGCCATTGTACTTAAAAGATCATGAGAGTCAAAAGAACATGTGGCATCCCACTGCACCTTTGGATGCCTCCTTGTGCTGCCTTTGTGTCACAATATCATACCATGTTAAACGTTTGTAACTGAGTAAGCCTGACACAATGCCAAACATAGGAGCACCTCTCCTATGAAAACAGGCTGAGAGAATTGAGGTTGTTGAGCCTGAAGAAGAGGCAGCTCTGGAGCGACCTTATAGTGACCTTCCAGTAGTTAAAAGGCACCTATAAGAAAGAAGGGAGGGTCTATTCACAAGGGTTTGTAGTGACAGGACAAGGGGTAATGGCTTTAAGATAGAAAGGGGGTGCTAAATGTTAGATATTAGGAAAAAGCTCTTTAATACTAGGGTGATAGATCACTGGAATGGGTTGCCCGGATAGGTGATGGAGGCCTCATCCTCATTTTTCTTGAATGAGGTTTCTTATAAAACCTTTTCTTGTCTGCCCTTGTTCTATGAATATATTGGTTAGCAGATATGGACTGAAGCATAATTTTTGAATAGAAAGTTTTTTGGCTTTTTTTCTTAGCACAAAGTATACCTCTTTTATGTAGTTAAAGTCTGAGGACAAATGCTGAATGTTAATATTTGCATGCACAAACTCTGATAGATAACAGACTTGATGAGGCTGTCTTTAGTGCTAGTGGCTGCTGAATTTGCAGTGTTCTACAAGTGTCTGTGAACTGTCTGTGAGTTATCTACCACATAAAAGCTATCTAATTCAAGACTTGAAGTGCAAAGGCAGAGAAGTTTTTCTGGTAAACAATTCAAAGGTTGCTTTTTCTTAGTTCTGGTCTTGATAAAGGGCTGCAAATATTTTACCAAAAATCATCAATAACCATCTTATTTCAGAAGGTCCCCAGTGAAATTTGGGAACTTCAAAAGGTACATTAAGTGTCTTATTTCCCTCAGTTTAGAAAGCTTTAGAATGACAGGATGCCAAAATATAAAGAAAATTCTATTTATTGCAGATGTAGCTATATCAATTCTACCTTGTTTTGTTTGAAAGGAGACATTTTAAAAGTGAAGTCTGATGATGATACCAATGCATAAACTATCCTTGTTAGGGAGAGTATTTTAAGATGAGGTTGCTGATACCTCAGTATATTTATTGTATATTTATACACAGATGTGGAATTGAGTACATCGCAGATTGCATTTTATTGGGTGCTTTCATATATAATTCCCATCACATCTGTATTTTCAATTTCCTATTCTCTATGCGTGTCACTGAGTGAACAGTAAATAAAATCTCAGTTGGCATTTCTGCTCTGATGTTTTTCTTGGGACTGTATTTTGATATGAGTACTTCATCCATCTGCTTGCTTTCAAATTCCCTCTTGGGCTTAGAACACAGGTGCTATTGTAAGAGAATTTGTTGAATATTTGATAGAGTTTTCCTTATGTTTACAAGTAACGAAAGGTCACCACTCTTGTTTATTGGGATTTCAAGCTATCTTGTGCTGACTGCTTAAAACTATTCATATAAAAGGTACAAAGCAAACAGGCGAGCATAACCTTTAAGTTAAAAGCCAATAGTTTTGAATGAGGATATAATTTACTGCAGTATAACTTTACTAATATAAAAACCACTTGCATTTATTGCTTTTGAGAGGAACATGAACTGTACTGGAGTCCCTGCTTTCTTTGACTGAAATCATTCCCAGTGTGAATCTGATCGTCTAAGGTGTCTGAACAGGCTGTATGTCACAAAATATTTCAGAATATCAATCCACCTTATTTACTTTCTCTCCCAAGGAAAAGATCTGGGTGTGTACTAAATATTGCAACTAGTTAAAACTTTTAAGATGGACACAGTGAGGAATTCCCATTCCATCAGCACCTTTATGTTGTTTGCCCAGTTTCACCTTTCTTTGTGAAGACTTCTTGAATATGCATAATTTTAGTGCAGCATACTGAAGATCCAAATAAAAGGCTATGCTGAATATCATACTAATTGAATGAACATAGTACTACTTGATATTTAACGGAAATAGAACAATTTATATTGCCTTTGATTTAACCTCTAATAGGATGTAAACTGTTACAGCGAAAATGTACAGCTACAAATGACAAATTGAAAATTAAACTTTTAGACAGCAATGGGTAGCACGGGGAGGGTTGTTTGCTTTTGAGAAAATAAATCTTACAAGTTAAATAGATGCTACTGTTAAAATAATCAGTAGGAAAGTACTTAAATATCTAGTAGCTGTGCTTCTTTTCAATGTTTTAAAATTTGTCACCATGTTTCAGCTTATAAGACCTATTCTTAGGCAAAGTAGAGCTTAAGAGGCTTTAGTGAGGAAATGAAATGGGGTTCAAAAAGCTGAGTACCTTTCAATCAGTGCTTATATGGAATAGCTAAAGTTACGTATGGTAGCAACCCAGCTATACCTTTTATTTCACAACATCTAACATAATCTTTGTTTTCATGAAAGCCTTTTAAAGTAGTGAATATTGTTTTTACTTTAGGTTTGCTAGAAGAGTTTTTATTAAACTTCAGGGGAAGAGATTTCTTTATTCTCAGTGATTCCTTTATTCTTAAGAAAAAGTAAATCCTTGAAAGAATCTGAGCATTTCCCTTATGAGGTGAGGCTGAGAGAGCTGGGGCTCTTTAGGAGCCCTCTTCAGGAGACTGAGGGGGGACCTCATCAATGTCTATAAATATGTTAAGGGTGAGTGTAGAGAGGATGGAGCCAGACTTTT